>JAPDSC010007707.1:0-19198 GCA_026290005.1 Latrodectus geometricus | reverse complement strand
AATTTCCCTAAAAGATAATCCACAATATCTGTAGGCCACTATCCTCCCTCTATCGAATGCGGATACTCGATTAAGAAAAAGATTACTGTTTTTTTACGAGGTATAAATTGATCGTCTTTTTGGAAGAAAAAAAAATCACTGAGCTTGTAATCGTCGAAATCTTCAAGTTTTAAATAGCGCTTTCAAGTGGCGCCTCATGCGAGCGTGATGTGCATCTGAGCTGAAATTCTAACCATTTGCGTATCTCTGTTTCCACTAATGCATGTTGTAAATTTCGTGTTATTTAATGCTTCTTTCAAGTTGTTACATTTACAGTGGCTAGCAGTGTATTATTAGAATTTGGTGAAAACTTACAAACGGGTACCCCTTGATTTTTTGGAAAAAAAAATTTTTTTTTTTTTTTTTGATGCCAAGATGCGAGTCACAAAATGGCCACTGCGAGTACACAAAAAGCTTAAAAAAAATAAAAAAAAAAACAATTAAAAAAATAATTAGGATTACCAGAAGTTAAATTTTATCGACTAATTTTCTACTAAATCAAGGAGTATACATTTCTACACCGAACCCTAGAGTTTCACAAAAAACATTTACTTCCAATATGCTTATTATTTTTATTTTATTATGAAAAGCTCTAGCTTGAATACGTTTCCATGCACATATTTTTAGATTTGTTTAAATTTTTGTTTAACACAAGTTAAAATTAGTTTTCACTTTTCACTGAATACAATTTCTGTGTGAGGTAGGAAGGTTTTTAAATATCGAGAAATGCTTGTTTTCTTTCCAACCCCCGGTTACTGGAATTTTCATCTTTCAACACTACAAAAAATATTCACCTTTATATTATGAAGCAGCCTGTGGATGTGCCGAAACCAGAACCAGTGGCCCTGAACGTGGGTCCCTATAATTTAGAAGCAGGAAGCACGTTGAAAATAACGGAAAGGTATTTCACATGGAGGACATTACGACCACGACATATTTTACGTGTATCAGCTGTCATTGGTAAACACGACAGATCTTCAAGGGTGGGGGTTGGGTTTCGAACCCATCACCTTTTGATAACGAGGATGACACCCTAACATATCAGGCTATCGCCTCCTCACATTCATATATATGCGTGCTAAATTATCGCCGACGTTTTTTGCAAAGGGAATTTTTCAGTTTCCAAAATATGCCGTAAGTAATTCTAATACCAACTACCATCAAATGACTTAGGATATTTTGACGATCAATAATCACATGATCACGTGACACTTATATAAAAGATGAAAGAGGTGAGAAACCTTTCATCTTTTATATACGAGTAATCACGTGATTATTAATCATCAAAATATTTTAGGACATGTGATGGTAATTTAAATCTTACAATGATGTTGCTGAAGGATAACTGAAATATTATATTTTTTACTATTAAAAATATAATATTAATACTTTTTTTTATATTAAAATTATTACATGTTATTTCACTGTCTTTTAAGTTCCCTGTCTTCCAGTACGTTGGAGTTGCTTGCTTTCGTTTGCTAATTGAAGTTAACTATTTGCAGAAGCATTTAACTGTATCAATAGACGACATTAGTTGTGACGTCATATTGTTTCCAAACATTTGCTGTTAAACGTCATTTATCATTGAAACTGCCATAGACTTAGGTGATAGATTTTTAAATTGTTAGTTTTGAAATTGATATTCATTATTTAAGGATAACGTGTTTGCTAAAACTTTTAACCTTTTGTTTGCTTAACCTTTGATTCTCGCCAAATTGTAGTCACAGTTAATCACCAAGCTGGCCTTATTTCCAATCGTATTCTGGTTGCAACAGAACAATTTATTGTTCTGTGCCAACAAAAATCACCAATAAAATCGATAGCCAAACAAAAATCTCCAAGTTTGTCAAGAAGGCACTCTTAAATACAATATTAAACAAATGTTTACATTGTATTTGTTTGGAAACAGTTGTGGATATGACGTTACACTAATGTCGTCAATTATTTAAGTATTAACAACTATGCATAATTACTGGTATCAAAGATTCGGCTTGTTGCTCTCTGAGCCAACAGAGGGATGTGGATGGTGATTACGTCAAGCATTGCCTCAACGTTTTAAAATTTCATTTATTAAGACAACTCTACGAAAGCTAATTTTAATTCTTTTTATGATCCATCATTATTTTATTTGGCTGTTCACTCACTAATGCCACAGATGCTGAAGGCAGGCGTAGGATAAAATAAATAAATAAAACTGTTTTTTGAGATTAAAACAAAAATAGAATTCATCGGTGATTAATAATTTGAATATATATATATATATATATATATATATATATATATATATATATTTGAACTTATAGTAATCCTAAGCTACTAATTGAACTAAAAAAATATTTTTCTATCTTAGGCACATTCGTAAGTTACTATACATAAAACACAACTAAAACAAAATAATTAATTTTTTTCTTAGGCAGGCCGCAAATTCGTAGATGATCGCATGAGACATGTATCGAGAGACAAGCCGAAGATCTCGCGAGATTCACATGAGGCGAAATGACGTCACAAAAATCTTACCTACGTCAAAAAATGGGCGGAGCGCGAGACAAATCTGGATATCGAGCTGGTTTGAAATATCTGGCAACTTTCCGCGAGACAAAGCTAATTTCTATTTCCGCAAGAAAAATATACCACGTTGATATCGAGAGTATAAGTTATTACAAGTTTACATTTGAAGAGGAGGAGTTAATTATAAATCTTTATAGAGGTAATAATATTTTTTTTATTATTGCAATCGGAAATGGAACCGGAATGTAAACAATGAGAATGTAAACAAACTCTCATTGGTTTAAAATATCTATGACGTCAGATTACAACGTCATAGCTACGTCACACTAAGACCTCCATAAGACGGGGTTTGTATACCTACGGTCTCCATCGGACGGTGTCTTCCATCGGATGGTCTACCGAGTTTGCGGCCTGCCTTATGCATCATGCTAAGAAAAGAAATACAGTTAACAGTGAAGTAATTCAATTTCTGTGACCAATTTAATTTTAAAATAACTTTAAACTAAATAAAAATATATCTTATTTAGTTTAAAACAATTAATAAACTATTTAGTTTTAACTCTAAATAAGATTATTAAAATTGAATTAAATTTATGAGTACTAAACTAGAATAAATGCCAAAATACATCATAGCACAGTTTTATAATAAACTTCGAACCATTTATTACAACAGATTCTTTTAATAAATTTGTAAAATTGAATAAAAAAATAAACCAATGTAAAATATTTGTAAAATTTTATGAAGCTATTAAAATATTCATGTAAATAAGATATAAGTAAATGAAATAGTGCGTAGATAATTTTAATACGGCAATGATAAAATATGATAGCCCTGAAAAATTTGAGCAAAGGTAAAGTGGTCAAATATTGCGCCTCAAAAAATCAATTAACTTTTATTTATAAAAGGAGAATATCGAAAAACTTCTGTATTTTATCTCAATTTGATACACATTTAATATTTAAATAAAAACTTTAATCGATTCTTATAATGGCAAAAGAACACTTGAAGGATATGAAAATAGTATAAAAAAATCTACGAAAATAAATTATTTATTTATGGTATCTGGTAAATATTTATAAAATTCCCGTCTAGCCAATTCCTATAAGTATCTTGCCAATGATACATATGTCGCTTAATATAACCTTTATTAAGTTTGGTCAATGCATTATTTTTCTATTTATAATCGTAGCTGTAAAATTTTATGACACCCGGAAGGAATTCATGTTTCACTCGAGGCAGAAAACATCGGATATCACGATAAAACAGCAAAAGTTAGCGCTTTTTTCCTCGTTCTCATCCTCTGTTCATCACAAATGCAATCTATTTTAAAAATGATGACCCGCTTCAAGTAGAATTTAGGCTTATTTTTCACGCTTTCGAACTTTTTTAATGAGGAAAACAGTTTGATGTTGCCACTGAACTTCAATCTAATTTCTTCCGAATTTATCTTTAGAAATCGTTTACTCTGGAATATCTATTTTTATTTTTACTCTCGATATCGATGCAGAACGATTTCATTTTGTTGCAAGATTTAATGCTTTTAGTTCCTACAAACATTTCGCTTCTTTCGGTTTAGTTTAAGTCGTCATCTTGTTGATAGTCAGATTTCCTCCACTGTTGAATCAAAGACTTAAATTTTATTAGGTTGGGGAAAAAGTTATCCATTATTTTTTCGGTAGACGTCTGTAGTGATCGATATCTCGTGAGGTATCTATCAAACAATTTCAAATTTATGCTCATTGGAAAAGTGACATTTGACACTAAAATGTTCTCTTGCGGTTCTTTGTTTGATTAATTCAGTTATGAGTACAAGGTATTAAAAATAGAAGACAACAAACAGAAATTTCGATACATTTTAGTTTTTCTTTTATAATGGCGAAAATGCTAACCAGGTGGCTAAAATTGTGAAAGGTGTTTATCGTCCTATATATGACTGTAACAACCAGATAAGCACAATTTTGGTTTCGTCGATTCAGTTTGGGTATTTGGATGCTAAAGATGCACCTCGCATGGGTACAACATTGTCGAGAATGTCTATAAAATATCAAAAATTATCAAACTTGACAGCATGTCAGCAGTCGTAGCTTTGCACAAGACCTAAAAATCTACATGAAAACTGTTTTAAACCTTTTTACAAAGCGAATCTGAAAGAAGTTACAAAAAGTTCACGTAAAAATAACGGATTTCTTTTTCCCCAACCTAATATTTAACTTGGGAAATAACTTAGAATTCACAAAACTAAAATATAACTATTAGAAGTACCAATACTTTTGTCAAATAATAAGTACTAGATTTTCGAAAGAGTTAAGCCGTTTTTAGATTGAATTGTTCCCCTACCTATAAAAATATTTATATCGATATATTTATGATTTTAAATTCAAACTATATCGATATATTTACGATTTTTCTTATATCGTAAATATATATCGATATTATTTAAAAATAAGTAAAATCTGAAAACTAAATATGCATTGCTATTATAAATGGTTAAAGTTTCGATTCATAAATGCTTAAAGTGCATTCATACAAAATTTAATTATTGAAATACAAAATGAGTGATATAAACAGAAACCTTTAGAACGAATAATGTGTTAAAAAGAAATTAAAAAACACATTGAAACATATACAATATATTTTATCAGCAGATAATTTATTGAAATCTGTGACAAAAAAATGCGCAACAATAATTGACATTTCTAAATATCCTAATACGATATTTACATAATAAATAATCTATTAACAATCACAACCTTCAAGCTATTATGAGGGAGAGGTCTTACTAATATTAAGTAATGGTATTTTAAAAACTTTAATCAGAGTGATTAAAATAATGATATAAATACATTAGTTTTTGATTTTGAAAAAAATATCTTTTGATTATTATTATAGATAATAAAGTATAAAATAATTTTGAGCACAGCTATCATTTCAACATCTAAAAAAATTGATTTCAAAAAATCTAATTTTAGTTTCCATAAAGTAAAATTAGAGTTATTTTTATACCAACTTTACGAAATTTTAAATTTAAACTGAAACACAAACAAAAAATATTAAAATTGTGCGTTGTTTAAACTGTAATATTCTAATCCCAATTGTCTCATTACAGTACATAACTGTACTATAGAATGTTGATTTATTTTGATCAAGTTCTAGATCTATTTTGAAAATTTACGGTTTACTATTTTGTTTTTACAAATAAATAATTCGCGGCTTAATTTTTTCTTCTTCATGAAAGCCTCATTTCCTGTAACCGTAAATGCTAAGCTCGTTTCCAGCAGACTGTCCCTTGGAAGCGTACTCCAGTTTAGGAATGTAGGCGGCATACTGGCTGACTGGGTCTTTAGCGGCATCGTAGCTGGGGTCCTGGGACAAGAGCTGAGAATGTGCAGAGTAGGCATTAGTTTGGGGACCATACCCTCCATAGGACACAACAGGTGCACTTGGGTAGGCGGCGATGGGGCTGGCGTATCCATGGGCTGGGGCTGCGTAGGTGGTTGGTTTGGCGCCATAAGCAGCAGGATGAGCTCCGTAGCTGGTTCCATAGATGGATGGCTTGGCGTAGTTACTAGCGTGGGCGTGAGATCCTCTTCTGTTATAGGAGGTAACAGTGGCGCCACCGTGTCTGGGAGAAGCGTATCCGTAAGAAGCGCTGTAAGTTGGGATGTGTTGTCCTTCTGCGACAGAGAGATCAGCAGATCGTGGTATCTTGGCCGGAAGAGCAGCAGCCACTGCGGCAACAACCAAGAGGAGGAACTGGGCAAAATGAAAAACCATCATTACATTAAGAAAGTTTAGTGTTGTTAATTAGGAATGTTTAATGTATGCATGTAACACATATGAACACAAATGAAGCAAACTGAACAATTAACTTTAAACCAGTATTTGGTTATTAGAAATAAATATGATATGACATATATTCAAATACAAGATAACCTGAAAGTGTTTTTATCTAAACTCGTTTTGACTTTGTCAATTAATACAAATTTTTCAGCAATTTTATTAAGATTTATATGTTTAATGGTCCACTAAACCACGCACTTTGTATTTAGTTGTTGAATATTAATATTTTACATGATTTTCATGTAATCCACATAATTATTTCGAATGGCCCTCTAAGATTTACAGAATATTAGATCAGATACAAAAATCGAAGATTTAAATTTGTATACGATGCAACATTTTCTACATACTATCTCTTTTTATATAGTTTATTTAACTTCATTCTAAGTCCCCCATTGTTTCCATTATCAAATATTAAGAGGTGTATACCGAACTGGCGTTTGAATGATCAGTATTCAGTTCAGCTAGTGAAATGCTTAGAAACATAAATGTTTGCTGTGATCTTGGGATCCACCTTCTTTAAGTCTGGATACTATTCGCTTCATATCAGCTTTCTTGAATGAAAAGAGACTATAGAAAGATTAAAGTAAAACATGAGAAACTATCCGTAATGAATTTTGAACTTCATGGTCAGCAAACACTCATTACTAAATTCAACATATTATGATACCTGACTCAGCCTTTCATCTTTCAGTGGGTCGATAAAATTGAATATCTAGCTTGTTTGGGAACTAAAAAGTGGGGGTTTCGCGTCAGGCAGACCACCTAGCCGGTACATAGGCTTCACCCTTCATATGCAAAGACCCTTTTGTTGAGAGGGTTTGTGCATGCTACAAGTTTAGTGTAACCATTGACTCTGTTTCAGTACTGTTGTAGTTTAGTGAAGAGAGCGCCAACTCAAGTTTCAACTTCTTCACCCCAGAACCATCAGTCAGACATTGGCTTTGTAGGCCATGCTCCCTCCTCCGTAAGCTGTCGAGGCACATTTAGTTTAGTAATCTAAGTACAGATAATTTATTATTTGATGGATTGCAGTTGGTCAGAAAATTTAAATAAATGTGTATATGCACCAGCATAGTTCCCAGTACCTAGCCTAGAATTGGACTCTACCAGTTAGTTGGAAGTTATTGGATGGGAGTCTGTCATTTAGAATCAGAGACCAAGAAGAAGACCCCCAATGCTTGAACAACCACCATGAGAATAATCATTTCACTTAGAAGGCATTGCAACCACGTCCTATTTATTGTGCCTCAGCCACCTTTAGTGAATACGATGGATCTCTGGTTAAGTCTAAGAATCGAACTCACTACCTTCCGATAATGAGATCGACGTCCCTTCTAATGACATCATGATTGGGTAAGATATTCTTCTCGTACCCAGAAGCTACTGGATTCGATACCTGAAATAGTTGAAAACTGTGGTAAAAAAGAATATTTATACGTTAAAAATTGAGAGAGCCCGATGCTTCATATTTTTCCTCCAGTATCTTAGAGGAAAAATTTAAAAATGATGAAGACAGCTTAGATATCAACCTCGTCACTTGATCATAGTTTCAAAATTAGAGGATAGTTAGCTATGTTTAACAGCTTCGGTAAGCCAAAACAGGCAGAAGGAAACGTAATTCAGTAATACATAGCATAGAGTTCCAAAAGTATTCTTTGTACATATAATCTAAATATACTGATGTATCAAAAGAGAAAACGCATTTTTCAGCCCTAATAATTGTATAAATGAGTGATTGTATAACGTTCATTCATTTTGTTCTCTACATTAATATTAAATTTCCTGACGTGTTCAAGTGAAATGTAACCCGTTATGAGTATAAGTAATAAAAATTAAATATTAATATATAATAAAATAACTTTGGAGAGTTCTTTTGAGATTTAGCTACACATATGGATCAATCATGTGTATATTTGGCCATTAAGAAGTTACAATGTATCTCAAATAGAGAATCATGATTTAAATTTCATGCATGCTTTTAATCTTATATATAGGGCAATATGTGAAACGTAATTATATATATGATTTCTGTAATGGTAATTTATATAAAGATTACTATAATTTTGGGAACAACTTTGATATACCCCCCCCCCAAAAAAAATTAAGCGCCAAATCTGGCACTCCCTACGGACTTTTTAGGGTTGTTGTTTCTTATTTTGGTGTTGCCAATTTAGGTTTTTTCAGCTTTTAGATTTTTGCTGTTGTCAAATTTAGTATTTTCTTATATTTTGTACTATTTTTTGATTTTTTTTTTTTAAAGTTTTTTTTGTTATTAAGTATTTTTATTTAACGAGAATCCATCTTGGCGACAAAAAAAGTCGCCAAAAACATGTTTTTTGCTTGGTGAGAGAAAAAAAAGTCCCCAAATTTTCGATTCGGGGGGGGGGGGTATATCAAAGTAGTTCCTAATTTTGAAGTAACTGTGAATCTCATTTTTTAAAAATCCATTTCAATAAGATTCTGAAAAAAAAAACTGGTTAAATCATTTAACTAATTAAATACTGCAATCATGTAGACAAGGGATCATTCATTAAAACATTTTTCTTACTTAATTTTGAGGTCAAGTACTTTCGTCAAATAAGTTGGCGATATTTATTTCTCTTGAAATAAAAAATGCCGCCAAATTGAAAAGCGTTTAGTAAATAGCATTCTATTAACATTGATGTAGATTGCATTTATAATTAAATGATTCTGTGATAATTCACGAGATCTCCATTAATCAATAATGCTTAGTCAGTCTTACTCATCCTCAAATGATATCTTGTTTTCAATTTGTTATCATCCCGTTTCATGTTGTGTAACGTTAGATGATAATTATCAATTTATGCGTAAATATTTATTTCATGACAAGATAATGACTTCTTTTCTTTTTGATGAATAAAAACGACCACCAATATAATTACACTTCGAACTGCTCGAAGGAAATGAATAAAAATGGTAGGATATTGATTCTCAATTTTTTTCTGTCGCGGCCACTTCTAACGATTTCAAAATTTGGCGGAAAATAAAAAAAAAAAGAAGTTTGAAAGCTGTTTATTTACCTACAATGTTAAATATATAAAATAGTTGATGATAATAATTTTAAATGTACAATAAAATAATAATAGAATATGCATTTCAAAGATAGCAGTATATTTATGATGGGATTTATTACATAATAAAGGATATTTTTTTGATGAAAAATTTGAGTTTGATGTTTTTGGATCATTTCATTTATATTGGGTCGTAAAAATGTGTTTGATAAAGCATCTCTCATATCGTATCCACATGAAGTAGTCCCGAGCTTTTTTCCGTTTTTAAATTGGTGAATAATTAAAATTCAAATTCACACAAAATAAGATGTTGAAAACTGTAATGTCGATACTGGGAACACTTGAAATTTTTTCACGTGGGGCAAATATTTCATTTTATAAAAGATCACAGTGATCGAAAACAAAAACAGTTTTTGATTATAAAAAAATAGGGTTTTTAACTGTAAAAACAAATTTTGTTTTATGGTGTATTTTTCTTTGATTTAAACAAATTTTACTATTAATAAAAAAGGATAATAGTTTTTACTGTATATATTTCTAAAATGTGGCAGTACACAAAAGGGCAGCGGCGCAATGGTTAAGAATCACTGGGGTAAGACACCAGGTTCTTTTGCACAGAGAATTTTTTATATTTTAAACAATGAAAACAATTGTATGTTGGGAATTTAATAATGATAATAAAAAGAAATGACTAATGAAGAACCCGCACCAGTTAATAGATAAAAGAATGATTAACATTAACAATTCCTCTAAAACAGTTCTTAGTTCTTGCCCTAATCTCTGCAAAAATTAGGACAGCCACTTAAAAGCACACATATGCCTATAATTTCGAACTTTGGACGCCAACGCATGTGAACCTTAAACCACACATACATGTTTATATTCATACATGTTTTAAACGCAATATATTAATAAGCATGATCAACGCCTCCTTATTTCGACCTATATAGCCTAACTTTGAATCTCAAATTATTTTATACAATTCGGCCAAACCCACCTACTTTCACAAACTATAGATCAAGTAGAAAATGTGTACCTTCTGGGATAAAATAACCTTTGGAAAAATAATCATGCTTAGATATTCAGTTATAATAATAATATTTAATTTAAAAAATATGTATTATGCTGCAAAATGAGGTGTAGCGTATAGATCAGCTAAAAATGTGTCGAATAAGGTATAATATGTTCGAATATTTCTCTTTGTTATTCAGTTATTAAATATTGAAATAGAAACACCTTTCATTTGCGTTCCAATGCGTTCTTTCAGTTGCGTTTCTTTCATCAGCGAAGTATTGGAAAATGCGTAAATACATACGATGCAACAGACAAAAAATGTCTTTAAAAGTCGAAAAAACGGTAAATATTGTTAATTTTTTAAGAAATGCACTGTGGAAATGTTAAAAAAAAGAGGGAGGGGAAACCCAATGACGCAAATATTTATTTCTTCATACTTAGTGGCTACGCATAGATGACAATTTTAAAAAGAGGAAAAGAACAACACGCTACCCTTCTTGAATCGAAAAAATCTCCGGAGCGGAACATCACGCAGCTCCATTTAATTACATTACGGTATCGGCAACTTAACAGAGAATTAAAATCAGTATTAAGCATAGCTTAAATTAATTATAAACCTGAATCTATCAGAATTTCGAAAGGAAACATAAACTTAATTTTAAAGTAACCACAGATCAAAATCCTGATACAAGTTTCGACATTATGGACAAAAATTTGGTGGACAAACAGAATAAAATTTTTTATTTATATAGATTTAGTTACAGTTACAGCACGCAATATTTCTTCGTAATAAGACCAAATAATAAAAGTCATTGAAAATTATTAATAAGTAAAATAAATGTGAAGGATAACTTATGAAATTCCCAGTCACAGGAAAAACTTGTGCAAGAATCTCTAAAAAATATGTTATTTTATGACGAAATTATGGTCTTGTCATAGAATTTTTTTCGTGACAAGTCTCCTGGTATTTAAAGAGGTTATCTTCCGGGGAACTATTTGCGCGATTTTGTGTGGATTGAGAATTTCCCAACTATACATATGGCAAATTTAATGGGCGTATATTAGGATTAAGCATAAAATTTGAAATTTAAATTGAATAGTTAACAAAGTTGCGAATATTCATCGTTTATGACCAATTTAATTGAAAATATAGAAAAAAATATATATGTTGGAAATGAAAATTTAGGACAATGAAATATTCGTTGTTATGAATGTCTGCTAAATTTTTTCATCTGACCTTGGGCAAAGGTATTTAGTTATTTGTTGAAGCTAAACTGGAAACTTGGTGAACTATTTTGTGTAACACTTGCAAAACTAGACTAAAAGAAAAAGTGAAAATTTAAAATGAAATCTCGGAAATTTAAATTATTTTTTATTGTTATTCCTAAGGTCCTGTTACTTAGAATATTCTCCGTATGTAGCATTACAGGCGACGGAAGTGATGCCAACTTATAGAGTGTGGATGTGTCACCAATGGATCTGTCATTGTTGTCCCGGTTTTAAATTGTATTGTAGTAACTTTTCCAGCTTTTTATGAAGTATAAATATTACTATACTTTGTGAAAGGTAATAAATTCTTCCTTAATGGCTTTTCATACATTGTAAAATATTCCCCAGCACCAACTCTACTAATCAAACACTAACGTTATGCACATTTTCACACTTACATAACACCTAAGCAAATAAAGTAATTAATGATTAAGAAAAGTGTTGAGAAAAAAAATAGATACGATAGTTACATTTTAGAGAAAGTTAACAATCAAGAGAAAGTGAATAAGAACAAAAGAATTCAGGGCAAAATATGAGAAAAATATATCACCTGTAAATTGCTTGTTAAAGAACTAGGGATATATATAAAGAATATGGATGTTAAGAATACATTTCTTAAAAACGAATCCAACATTGTTATACTGTTGCCATTGTGAAAGACATAATTCTGATACTTATTTAAAACGAATCCAACATTGTTATACTGTTGCCATTGTGAAAGACTTAATTCTGATACTTATTTAAAACAACTCAAATATTGATCAAATTGTTCTAGAACAATTTCACGAAACCATTTAGATTGTATCCTAATTTATTGAAAAAAGAACCATGGAAATGAAATAGCAGATACCCTGGCTCTGCTAGTTCTTCTCCAACTGATGCTGCCCTCACCTACACTGAGTTGCATTCTTTTAGAAAAAGAGTTGGCCAGACTACCTGGAGCATTCCACTTCCTCATGATTGGTAATCTTATGGTGGTCCTGGTGGTTCCATTGCTTTCAGGGTTCTAGAGCTGGTCAAACTACATATTCTAGGTTTGCTAGTGGTCATTTCTGAGGCATTAAATTTAATGTCAAACTCTTACGGCCGTATTCACCAACTACGGGTTAACTTGAGTGTAGCCTAATTCGGATATAACTCAACTCTAGTATGACTCGCCGATTGTTATTCACGAAGCGGGGAAATTCCTATGTAAAACAACTTTGGAGTTAACCGAATACGACATGTAAGACGGCGCAATCTTGCACATCAATGTCAACAAACATATCTCTTAAGTCCGCCATTGTTTGCTGACTCAGCGCTAACACTCCGAAATCGTAGGGTTATTCTAGGGATCCATATAGGCGAGTTAATCGCTTTTTTTATCGTGGTGAATAATGTTTCATAACTTAACTCGCCCTTTACCCTGAAACTCGTTTAACTCTGGTTGGTGAATACGGCCGTTAATCTCTATCTTATCTGTTGTAAATGGTATGCAGACGAGACTAGCCCTTAGCACATTCTTTTGTTTATGGGATTTTCTAAGGGGAATTTTCTTGCGAGTCTCTTGCTGTTTCTTGATTTTGAGAGATGTGAGGGGCTTGTAAATCTGGTAGCAATCAACCAGATGGGATGAAAAACAACAACATTAGGGAAAGGCATCACTTCAGCGCTCAGAAAGCATTGAGTTGAATACCTAATTCTGCCAAAGACCCTATGTGGTTTGTGCATGCTACAAGTTCCATGTATCCACTGACTGTGCTTCAGTACTGTTGTAGTTTAGTAAAGAGAGCTCCAACTCAGGTTTCAACTTCTTCGTTTAATCAGGTTTAAAAAAATACCAGGTGATTGGTTGCGTTAAATACATTTCATTGGAAAAAAGAAATAGTAAAAAATTACCGATCACAAATAATAATGATCTGTTTATCCGCGGTTTTTACTTCTCTCGTTTACGACTAAACTTCTTAGTTGAAAATCAGAAAAAATATAGACTTGCCTTCATTGTTTAATACAAATAAATGGAAATACTGTAAAGTCTAATTTCTAATTCTTTTAACCAGGATATCCGTTTCTTAGAAATGTGTCCCTTTTATGTTCCATTTTAAAGAACGTGTCGAAGAAAAATGAAAATAAAGTATTCCAATACTTGAGAAGCATTTGAATGAATTGACAGCTTAAGAATTTATCCTGGAAAATAGAGAGCGAGATAGCAAAAGATTAATAGCTTTTTCAATCCAGTAAACAAGTCACGTGACATAAGTGTAGTGCTCTGATTAATGCAAATGGCAGACAGATTCCTGAATCTAAATATCATGTAAATTACGCGCTAATTTCTCTCTGACGATTAATTATTCTTTTTCCCTGTCACTAAAAAGATAATTTTTTCTTCTTTTAAGTGAATATATACATAATTTGAAACTGATCTTTTTTATGTTAATTTTTTAAGCCCCAACGACATACAGTTCTAAATGATTTGAGTTAAACTAATGTTATTTTAATCCAGATTAGTTTGAGTTCTATGCCTGGCTCTTATAAGAAGGAAACACTTTATTTATTACTAAATAAGATAGGAAACACTTTATTTATTACTAATTTAGGAAGAATATATATGACTACATTTTATTTATTTAGAAACATTTAGATTTTAAAAATAGGCTAAATCATTTTGGAAATTCTTCAGAAAGCTATATTTCTTAGGTTACATGTATACTATACACAAATATCTAGATTCTATTTTAAGTCTTCAAAGATGCACAAATTATTTTATTTATAATATTTTAAATATGATATTTATGAATGGAATCCATTAGTTTATTTATAATTAAAATAAATGGTGAGGAAAAAAAAGATTGCAAAAATAAAAATAATTCTTGCTTTAGAAAAATAATATATAAATATCTTGATATTAAGTTAATAAAATGAAAAGAGTATCAGGTATTTTATTTGAAGTTAACGTGCGAAAATATTTTACCCGTTTCTAAAAATTCTGTTTTAAGTGTACTTATTTCAATGCAAAACGACTAGGGTTCGCATAGAACATATTTGTCTTAACGTTTTCATATGATAAATCTAGAATTTTAATGATAAAACTAAGCCAAAATAAACAAATCATTTTGGCACATAATTGCAAAAAAGATGGTAATTTTAATCTCATTTATTTTAAAATAAAGTAAGTTAATACGAGGATTATGCACAAACATGATTTAATTAAATTGCAAATTATAAATTAAGTGTCATAATTATAGCGGAAACGATTACATTTATAAGACGATTCAAAGCAAACTTTAATTAATTACGCATGTTTTTCTTTACGCGCGTAACTCTTTAAGCACAAAGTAATTCACTCACCATTTTGAGCTCCATGCTTGCACGGGAAGTGTCCGAGCGTTTATAAAAAACTGGGTTACCGGTATCGCCTCTAGTTTATATACTATCTCTTTTTCGAGGGCAAAGGTTTCGTAATCGCCGAAGCCTACACCTTTGCCTCCAGCAGTTGATGTAGCCCGTCTGACCCCTATTTATGAAACCACGGTTTTGCCACCCGAGCTTTGCTGTTTTCCGCCCATTTGCAATGGGGGGAACTCGTGCAGAAGACTTCGAGTTTAAAGAAGCAAACACGGCTTCGAGTTTGTGGCCCAGTTCTACTTCGATTCGCACGGGCATCTTAGGTAAATGAACTGATCGCTAGGAAGTGAAATATCACTTTCAGTCTTGGTCATCGATAATTATTCTAAAAGGGAAATTAAATTAAGAAGTTTGCGTGAGAGTAATTGGCAACCGGAACGAATGGAATTGATAGAAATTGAAATCGCAAATTATCGTATGCTTTGTTCTATCATTTTTTTTCTCAACTACATTCTTTTTTATATGATTTACTGCAAGTGAAAAGTTCGTACATTTTACCAATAAATAATTTAACACTCGGGTCAAGTACCTTCCATGAATAGACCCACTTCCGGTTACTTTAGAAATCAAAAGATTTTTTTTTTATTACGGAAGAGACAATAACTTTAAATGGACAAATCAAATCATTGAGAGGTTTTATAGGTTTTTGTTTTACTTCAAAATATTTCCTATCATTTTATGAAAATATAATTTTACTCTCAACATAATTGTACGTCACATATCATTCTAAATAACGCTTTCTAACTTAACAAGGGGAGAAAAAACTATAAAAAGAACGATAAACTTTTTAAAACCAATTTATATTCTACTGCATTGTGTTTTGACATAGTTTGATCTTGTCTTTTTTTCGGTGCATTACGCTTGGTTATCAGTTTTCCTTTAAAAGCTAGAGAAAGCTTTTTGCAAGAAAAATAAAATATCAAAAATAAAATGAGTTTTTATGACCTTGTTCTTGAAATATTGAGAGACAGAATTTTCTTTTATCATTTCACGTTAAATTATTTTTACAGTTGCTGTGAGACAGAAAAAAAGCATTAAAGAAAATGAGAAAAAGAATCTAAAAAATACTACAGAAACATGTTTAGCTCAAATAAGGAAAATATATTTTTAGAATGTTTTGTTTCATAAAAGAGTTAGATTGTTTCTTTTATAATTTTGTTTAAGATTTCTTGTTATTTTCCGAAATTTTCTTTATAGAAAAATAAAATTATTTCTGTTCTGATCTATATAAAAATTAAGAATCTTTTATGATTGGTTCGGTGAGATTAAAATATTTCGAAAGAAAAATGTTTTAGGCTACTTGATATATGTTATTATTTATGTGTAAGAAATCAATTTCTTTATTATTTAGTTTCACCAGTATGATTAAATAATTAATTATATTAAAATTCTCTGACTTGAGAGATGAAAAATTTTTATTGCTACACAAGTTAAGTTAGAATTATTATTAAAAACATTTTCTCAAGTTATATTTATTCAGTATTATAATAATGCATTTTTTTATGGCAAAATAAAATATTTAATATTAACAAATATACTAATTTTCATTTTAATACTACTAAAAGTTTTCCTTTTAATATTAATATTAACCGTTTTCTGAATTTTTTTATGCTTTTGTTTTTAAAAATCAATGAAAAATCTGAGAGGAATCCTAAATTTACTCGGTTTCGAATGTGAATCGTATGAAATGTCTTGAATTTCCCGCGTATTATTCTAAAAGTTCTTTATAAGTTCTTATATAATAATAATTAAAAATATTTGCAGTTAAATATCTTTAAGAAATTATACCCGAATATTTTAAACAGATTTAAATGGATTTCAGAATTAACTGTAAATAGATAATAAAATATTAAGAAATTATTATAATTAAAAATTGTTTAATTAACAATCTTTATGTTAAAATGTTTTAGCTATTTCGAATTCTTTTTATACAAGAGCAATAAAGCAAGAAAATTGATATAGAATACATATCTTTATGCGCTTATTCATTTAATCTAGAATGTTAACATTGTAATTTAATCCAATAAATATCTTGAGTCTAGACGAATAATATTTTTTAACATTTTGTAGTTTTATTACTAAATTACTCATTCCATCCATGAAAATAGAACAATTATTGAAACTGGTTTCTGATATTTTTGAAAAAGAAAACGAATAACAAGTTTTCAGTTTTCTTGGTTATTTCATTTACATATAATAGTAAGGATATAATAAAGATTTTATAGAATTCACACATACAGGTAGTCTCACACTTTAACATTACGCAATAGTTACAACTGAAATTAGGAATCAAACTTAAAACTATAAATACAAATTTAATAGGATAAACTGTTTAATATGGATAAATACAGCAAACATTCGATTTTACGAACTCGTAAAACTGTTCGTAATATAGAAAATTCGTAAAATAGAAAAATAATATATTAGATTATTAATATCTGATTTTTTTAAAACCAAAAGTACTTTTCGATATTTGCTCTTGAAACTGTTGATTTTGCCTCGATCCATGGGCTATGAAACAGAAGTTACATTAGGAGGATAAAACACACGAATCAAGATCCGAGACTTCAACGTGAGTATTGCAGTTATTTAGAACCGTGGTAGTTCCATTGGAAGAGCACTGTTCTCGTAACCCGAAGAAAGTGAGTTCGATCCTGGGATTGGCTAAAGACCACTGTGTTCATTAGTGGCGACTGGGGCATGTTAAATATGTCGAAGTAACAGTTCCCTAAGCTCCCAATCAAAATCAATATCTCTGTGCGTGGCATATCAAAGTCTAGGTTCTCCTACTTGGTTTCTGCTACAAAAATAGAAGATCCACCATTGGCTTGTAGTGCTACCATCTAGAGTCATCTGAACGAAAGAGGAATGAACTTTTCAGACCTGACAAGGACTCGCCGTCAGGTGCAGCAAATGTCAGGATTGAAGTTAACAGGATTTGGGTTTGGTGCAAAATGCTAAATAAATAATAGCAGAGGTGCCTTAGTCCTCAAATACCTGTGTACTAAGACAAGAGTTTTTTCTATGTTCTTACGCACGGGAAAACAGGAGTCCACAATTTCACAGTGGCGTCACAGTTCTTTTTCATCAAATACCTGTTACTTGGAATGACAGCACGTGTTCCTTCGTTGCTCAAGGAGGAATAAAATTGTAAGGCATTATATAAACAGATACCAAATAAAAAATTAAAAAAGATATATAAAAAATAATAAAGAAAGAAACTATTTGTTAGAAACAAAAGTTTTCATATATATAAATTTTCTTTTCAAATTTTTAATTCGTAAATGGAAATTAGAATTATCATTTTGTCTATGGTATCTGGGTAGGGATTTGCTTATATTAGAGGTTCTCGAAACGAGAGTCTACACGAGCCTTGAAAAATTACCATTTGAATATCACAACATTTTTCTCCTTGCTTTATAGATTTCATATGCGTAGATGGTCATACGTAGAATTGTCATATAAATCATCAACAGCAAGTATTTTGTATATTAATGAACATGCAGATCCTCATGGATTGTAACGTCTTCTCTCATAGACAGAACAGTAGTTGAAGTCCAAAATCAACGCAACATCCTAACAAAAGCAGTAATTGCGCTTCGCTCTCCAAAGTTTTGTTCTGGAAAAAAAAAAAAAAGTTCTATTCACACAAGCAGAGTGAAAGTTGAAGTAGCAGTTTCTTAAGCAAAGTTGAAGTAGAAGTTGTTTTTCGACAAAAAGGTCGTTTTCTTGGTGAAACGATTTTGCTTCAGTATATATATAATCATCATAATAATAATTACTTGAATCATTACTTGATGAAATGATTTAGTTAGGTTACTAATGTAAATTTTTAACACCTACCATAAATACTGATATACTGAAGAAAAGAAGCTATTTTGTTTGCGGAAATTTGGCGTTAAAGATCATTTAAATCAATCATTAAAAGTTATTAAATCTTAATGTCACATTTCAGGCATATATATATATATATATTTACTTATTTTCCACTGAGAAAGATATATTGCTTGTGTTTATGACATTTCGTCGATGTGAGGAAATATTATGACATTTATTTCTTTGAGGAAATATACGTACACCCATGTGTTTATAAATAAGTAAAACGCGG
>JAPDSC010007704.1:40631-59590 GCA_026290005.1 Latrodectus geometricus | reverse complement strand
AATTTTAATATAGCGTACATCACTGAAGCGAAAACTAAATTTAGTTATTTAGTAGCTGCTTTTTGATACATGAGTATTTGATACATATTTAATTGATTCATGTCAGATGTGTTTAATACGTCAACACTAGAACCTTATTCAGTTTTAAAAGTGAAGCTTGTAGAACAATTCGAAGAGTCAGAAAATAAATATAAAAAAATTAAAAACTTTTCTTCAGGATTTAGTTCTAGGCGATATGAAAAAAAAAACCCTTCATAATTAGTGCATGAAATGCGAGGACTTTGTTATAATAAACTAGATGATTCATTTTTAAGAAATTTTGTACTTTGGTAATTTGCCTTACCAAATATGCAATTCTATTTACGAGTAATGAACTTTATCACAACTTGCTTTCATGGACGGTAAAATATCTGAAACTTTACAGAGTCCTTCAATAGCAGCTTTAACATGTAGTAATAGTGCAACCATTGCGAAATATGAACGTAAAGTTCAGAATTTAAGTAATAAAATCCAAAGATCATGGTTTCTTCAAGCACGGGCTAGAAATCGTAAGATTTCTTCGCGTTCGTGTGATGGGTAGTCTTGTAGATTAGAGATTCCTCAAATTCGAGCTATTTATGTGATTACAATTGAATCTTTACTGAAAAATCAACTAAATGTAGATTTCATTGTACTTTTAATTCAAAAAACGAATGAAACCGTAAGCACGGCGTTTACTGTGCAGTTTTCCGTTAACCGTAGTCTTTTTATTAACGACTCTTCTACAGGTGTACAATTTCTAATTGATACAGATAGTGATGTTAGTTGTTGGCCGCAAAACAGAAATAAAAATAAACATTTTCTGCTTTGATACTTTCGGCTGATAATGGTTCGAAAATTAATACTTTTGATATTAAATTATCAATTAATCTTGGTTTGCTTTGAAATTTTTAAATGGGAATTTATTATGGCACATATTAATAAATCTACGATTGGAGCCAACTTTCTACAACATTTGAAATTTATAATTGATATTAGAGGCAAAGTTCTGATTGATTCACTTTATATCTATTACCTCCAGCGGTTGAACATTGACATGTTTTTAATCCTTCGGTTAAATGTCTATCTGATGAATCCGAATTTCATAAGATTTTAAATGTGTTCAAAATTATTATTAAAGTTAATTTTTACTGCCTGATGAAATTAAATACAATAATTTTTATTTTATTCAAACTTGTGGTCCACTTGTTCAAGTAAGAGCTCGGCGCTTAGATCATGCAAAACTTAAGATTGCTAAAAAAAGTGTTTGTGAATATATATTTGAATAATTTTGTATTTGTCGTCCTTTTCGTAGTAATTGATCTAGCCCACTTCATTAGGACCCTGAAGCTTTAGGTAGTGGTGTCCACCTGAGACTATAAATATATATATATATATAACTATTAAATAAAATTACTCATAAAGAGATTTTCTAGCTTATCTAAAAGATTTTGCATTGCAACTTCATAATGCTACCATATTTTCTAAAATTGACTTAAAGCATACCATCAGATTGCTTTACATCCTGATATTTGTGAAACCGCAATAATAATTCCGTTTGATTAATGAATTTTCGATCATGAAAGATTTCTAAAAAAACAATCGCTTGCAGTTTGGCATATTACTAAACTTCTATACAATTATTTAAAAAAATGGATGAATAGAAGTGGACGTTAAATATGTATTTTAGAATTTGTTAGTTTTGCTCTAGTTAGTAGGAAATATTAATTGTAAAGTTGGAATAAATCGAAATATTAGTATTAGTTTCGATATGTAGTATTTAAATATCCCAAGAAACAAATTTAATTTTAATCTACTTTTTTATAACAATTGCGAACATACACATTTCCTTTCTACTTCGTAACATATTCAATTTAGTATCAATAAAACTATCGTACTTGAGTCTGGATCGCAATTTTCTTACTTTCTTACATAATGCTGAAGACCTTTTTCTTCATACGTATGAAATAATTTCCATAACATAAGTAAAGAACTGAAAAGTCAAAAAACAAATGATTTATTGGAACAATTTTAATTGTCTTTATTAATTTATGATACTTAATATATGACAACATTATTAAGTATCATATGTTTATTTAAAATTAAATCAAAATGTATGGCCGAAAAATCTTAAATAGTAAGATATGAGGAGAACTCTCATAAAAATTTAAGAAATAAATTGTATTTACATTTAAATTCAAAATCAAATTTGTATTACAGTTGAAAAATTTTGAAGTTTCTTTTTTATTCATACACATTAAGTAATTACACAAAAAATAAATTTATGCAAAGAAAACGTTAAATTTTTATTTTATTATATTTTATATTGATGTTATGAAAAGAGAAAAATATTGCTGAGTCCATAATTTAATTAAATGTTTTCTTAGTAAGTAGAATATTTGCTGACTGTTGCCGAAATAATCATTTTATTCAAATATATAGGAAAGATAAAGTTAAGTCTCCAAACTTGCTGAGGGGACATTTACGGCAGGAAAATCAAAAATTATATCGACATTTATACAGAAATGGAATATAAAGAATATAACTTATATTTTATTTGAATTTTATTCAAATATATATTTTTCTAAGATATAATGAAAGTTAGAATACTAAGTCTTTATAATTTAAAATGCATTCAGTGAGGGTATAAATTACTTATTTTTGTTTAAATTATATCAAATTAAACAGAAATTTTGTCAAAAGAATGCAAATAGGAAACCTTTGTTATATTATTATAAACGCGCTTTATTTTTATAGATTATTTATTTAATGGTATTTAAAATTCTTCGTTGATGGGTATAGAAAAATGAGTATCAATATGAATCATTAATTGATAAAAAATATCATGGCTGTGCCAAATAGAGAATTTTCAAAAATATTTAATTCAGAATATATAGTTTTCAAGTTAAAATTAAATAACAACTACCAAAATTATACTTCATTTGTTATATATTAATAAATTTGTGTAAGACATTAATTCATTCAAACGATAAAAATGTAAAGAAAATAAATTCATAAATGTATCTTTAAGCAACTTCAAAAATAAGTAAATTTATTTTGAAACGGTATGTAAATATGAAAAGTGGCTCCCAAAAGTGTTCGTTCATTTACGAGTTTTAGTGAAATATTGTTTTATTAAATTAATAAAAATTAGTATCTATAGATATTATCAGAAAATTTTAAAATATCTCTTGTCAAAACTACATAAAATATTTCATGAATATGGTAAAACATTTTTTTCGGTAGATAAAATTGAATATTAAGCATGTTTTGGAATGGAACTAAAGATTGGTGGTTTCGTGTTAGGGCTAACCACCTTATCGGGATACAAGTTTTTACGATCTTGAAGAGACCGGTAAAATAGTTAAAACTGAAAGTCTGTAAAATAGAAAAAAATGTGAGATATTAAAACTGATGTTTTTATTAAACATTTCCTTTAATAAATAAATTGATTAATTTTAGAAAAATTCAATATGTACTGTATAAAAAAAGACTTATAAAATCAAGTATATTCTTTAGAACAAATGTTATACCTTAATTTTATTCTAAAAAAATCAAGCAAAATAATCGCTCATTTTTTTTTATTAATTGTGCGAAAGTACATTTTTATAAACATTTTTCCATTTTTTCGATGTAAGAAAACACTTTAATGTTTTCTCTCAAAATGTATTTCAGTGTATTAACCATATGTTTTGTTTCATAAAAGGTTTGTATAGTTTTATACTTGTTTGATATCTGAAAAGTTTTTTATTCTTAACGTTCCCAACTATTTATCTGATACTTCCTTCGAAAATATTTAATCTGAGTTCATACTGAAAAATCTAGGGATAAAAGCTTGGGTACCAATGTCTTCAATTACGGTAATTTTTCTGCAGCATAATCTCAAGCAGAGATCGACAAGTATATTGTGCCTAGAATGCCTAGTAAAGCGATTCAAAGACGATCACTCCTGGCGTTACCTTATGACGTTTGCTTTTGAAGCGATTGATTAGATATTGATGCAGTAGCAGTAAAACGAGTTGGATTAAGCGGAAAAAATTTCACATGAATTCTTAAAAAAGTCCGGAATTCTAACACAGCTGTGCCCCCTTATCATTCATTATTCAGATTTATGATTTATCAAAAAAAAAAAAAAAAAAAAAAGTCGATCTAAATTTTTCAACCATAAAATGAAACAAAAAATTCGAAAAATTATATGATAAAAAAATGCAAAGAAAAAATGAATTTGAAAAAATTTCTTTTTAAATTTTAGTTAGTAAAGGGGAGTTGAAGTTAACATTACTTCTATGGGACGATGTTAGGGATTAAATATTAGTTCCAAAATTCACGAGTATTCGTAAATTAGAGGTTCGCAAAAACTGGCTTATTTAAATGGAGCATCTAAGTGTTGTTAAAAAGGCATAAATTTGCCTCTAAGAAGTTTTAAAATTTCTGTAGCTGGAGATATTTTATTTCTTAAATTTAGATCGATTATAGAAATATTTTTGAAAAAAAAAATAGTTGAGATGCTAAGTATTTAATAAATGTAAACTACTTTGATCAAAAAATTATAATTCCGCAAAAATTATGTGTTTTATTTATTATCTCATGTAAAACTATTTCTAAAAATTCATGAATGCCTTTATGTATAAATTCAGTTGTGTAGCGGCTATAATTAAAGCTACATTTTCTGTAAAACCTAGGAACCTTGCTGATCCTTCTCCTATGCGGATTGATTTAAAAACTGCCCTGCCTACATTTATCCCTAATACAGATGATATGACTATTTTTAACATTGTTTGAGATACAGATGAAACATTTAAATACATCTACTGATTATTGGGTCACATTTAGTTGGTGTACTTACAAGTGATATAGGTAAACTAATCCAGAGATTCTGAAGAAATATTTAAAAACTACAATCTATTCTACTTTATTGTTGCGAAGATTTAAACTGACAGGAGAATTCTTTTTAGTCGACATTAGATACTTGAACATTCCACTTAGATAGATTTCTTTTTTGAGCTCAGAACATATTTTGAAGGTTGGCTTAATGAGTAGGAAATTACTTCATTTGACAGAACTTATCAGCAAGCTGACCAAACTGGCGCAGCTTGTCCTTTTTGGACCTTGCACCAAAAAACCCAACTCAACAACAACCTTGCTGACCAAATGGAAAAAATGTCCTATAGAATATAAGAATCCATATTTAGACAGTTGGAAAAACTCAACGATCCTGTCTTATTAACTGATAAGCTCAACTTGTATGAAAATACAAAATTTCCTTTTCAGAAAGAAACAAAATTCGAAGACTTATATAAATCTAAATTTCCTAGAATTGTAGTCACTCAAGAATCATAGAAAAATAAATTCCCTAAATTTGAAAAGACTGTTTTTAGTATCCACAAAAATACAGTTTGACTCAAACTATATGATATGGAATATTGTTATGGATGTGGTTATATCCAGGATTTATAAAAGAAAAATGTAGAAAGAGTGCTCTCCAAGGAAAGACAGTGAGCATGTCAATGCTATACAGCTGTTTACTTGTATCATCTCTCCAGTAGCTTTACTTGACAGCGAAGTTTATGAAGCAGCAGGGACAGTTTGTGCAGACAGAAGCAAGTCGATCAGATGGGGGAGAATTGATGTTTTAGCTTTTAAAGAATCTAAGACAAAAATTTATAGAAGTTGATTTTATTGTGTGTGTGGAGGACAGTCAACACAATCTACATCAATTGTTAAATATACAGTGCCAATTACTGTTCATAGCCGAACTTTCATATTAGATATGATTTTCTGCCATATGCAAAGGCCAATCGAATGATCGGTGTTCTGGTTTATATTCAAACCATTCGTGGTATTTCTTCCCACGTAGATGTTCATGGTAGTTCCACTTTAATTTTTAGAGTTTTGTATTAAGTTACCTTAGCAGAAAGTGATGAAAGAATATTAAAGAAAAACCAAACCTTTTTATTAATGTGAAATGTTTTTCACTTTTGTAACATTTTTGTTACAATTTCTTTGTTCAATTGGAGTAATTTCTTATTCTAATTTTCTCCATTAAATCATTTCTTAAACTTATATATTAAAGTATTGATAAATATACTTGCTCATGAAGAAGACAAGAGGTACATCCAAGGTAATCAAAAATGATAATATCATTGTTAATAAATTTATATATAAAGTTAATATCAATTTAATACTCTTATATTTCTTAATAACATGATTTTTTTCATCTCATTTATTCAGATAACTAAAAGTCAAGAATGGAGAGTTATTAACTAACACATATTTTTCTTTTAACAACACAAATTTTACATTTTAGAAAATAAGTTTTTCATTACTTTAAAATTTTATAATAAAACATAATTTTCACATTTTAGAGTTCTTTTATTAGTAGATTAGAATCTGTAAATACGTAAAACATTTTCTATTTTAATGAAAAATAAGGAATGTCTTACTGAATAATGTAAGCAAATCTTACTATTACTTTTAAAATAAATTTTAGTGGTGCCACTGAAAGATGTTTTACATTTAAGTAATTCTTTCAGATGATAAATACATAAGAAATGTATTTCCTTTAATAAATTTTTTTAAATAAGACTTTTAAAAATGTTTGCCATTTTCAGAAGTTCAAATGCATTAAACTGAAATATTTCGAGAGAAAACTACGATTAAATTTTTATCATTTTTTTACTCTTATAGAAAGAAAAGAACATCAAACAAAAATTGGAACTTTTCTTTTATAACTCTTTATTTGCAAGCCAAATTTCTAAATTTTTCCACACAAGAATAAATTTAAATTGTAAGCTCTATAAGCCATCCCTTACATAACTAAACAGAAAGCTATTTTGGCAGAAGACAAGGAATTTTCCTTTTACTTCCAATATTTAATTGAAAGTGTAGAAACTTTGCTTTATTTCGCTTTTTGCCATTTAGTTGGAATATAAAAAAAGTAAGACAGTCATCTCCATGGCTTTACTTTTTTCAGAGTCAAAGGGATTTCTTATTTAAAAACTTTATGGGTTTGACAGAAAGAAATTTTATATTTTATAATTGGAAAGCAATATTTGTTAGACGAAAGTCTTTAAAAAGGTTTGGTTTAAAGAAATCTTAAAATGTTGAAAAATAATTTGAATGATATTTATATCAAGCAATTTCTAAACTAGAATAGTTATTTTGGATAACTTTGTTTGCAGAAATAAATTAAATGATTGCAATGAAACAAATTACATTAAATATCAAAAATGGTAAGTGTAATCTATAATTTGTCAGAATGACATTTATTTATAAAATGATTGTTTAACATGGTGTTTTTATCTTGAAGAATTAGACAAAAATATATTACTCATTTTTAAGATTAATTCAAATATAGACCCAGCTAGTAAATTGCCAAAGAAATTTCAAATATTTAAAATTTTATTCCACCTTCGAGGAACATCAATTTTTTATTCAATATCATTTCATTATACTATATTCAATTCGAATATGTATATGTAGTACCTGATGCAGACAAGAGAATTTATTACTTTAATTTAAGATTTAACTTATTTTCCATAAAATTGTCGTCCTTGGATGTATTTTATTAGCTTTATGTATTTTTTTTATTTTGGATTTTATTCTGTAGAAGGATGCTTAAAGTTATTTTATACCACAAGGAAAAATAGTAAATTAAATAGAAAATTTGACAATATTAAATCTTTCTTGTGGGAATAAATAAAAGACAGCATACCGTTACAGTCACTTTATAAGATGATAGATTATATTAATATTTTATTATTCAATATTGGGTGGTTTTTTAAATTTGAATTTTTCAACGAAGTGTATGTTCATATATAAATATTTGACGCTTTTGATAAAATTTGAAATTTTATTTTCATGTATTTTCATAAAACTTAACTTAAAGTTATTGCAGACAATATAAAAAATACCTTTAATATTTCCTAATTTTTTAGGTTATTTATTTTATCAGATCAAAGGTAAAACTTGACAATGAGAACTTGAGTCATTCATTATATTCTATTTTTTTTCTGTAACTATTGCATGATATAATCATTTGTTTTCTTTCATTAAAATTTTTTAGTGTTTATTTTACATTTATTTCCTTAAGGATAATTAAGAATTATACTAGCATACAGATAATATTATATTTAGAAATATTTTATTTTATATTTTCTTGTAAGCCTTTACAAAGAGTATTATAAAAGTTTTGCAATATGTATAAGAAATCTCAAGAGACTTATGGTTACAGAATATCTAGACACGTCGAAGCTTATATAGTAGCTACCACTACAACTCTGTGGACTGAATTGTTTATTAGCTGTGGTAGTTTGAAGTAAGGATTCTACCATCATTGTAGCATAGTGATATAAGAGCTATTTTGAGATATAAATTTATGCATGGCTTAAGCAGAACTACTACATAAGAGAAAGGAACTTGCATTAAATAATGATTGTCCACATCTTACACCGAGACTCAAGAGATAAAAGGAACCATTCAAGAGAAAAGCAGTCCTTTTGCCCTGGAGGACGTTGAGAGAAAAATAAGGCAGCGAACGTCAGTAATAGAAGAAAATAAATCTGTTGCAAAGAAAATGGCTGACAAAGAGCAGTGAGGGATATGTCATTGGATAGAAAAGACTGTATACTTTTATGCACCAAAAATTTATTAAATACTGAATAACCCTTCTCTTATTATACATAAATAAAGATGTTTGACAAAAGACAGTCTCAGTATGTGTACAAGATTTTAACAGGTTGATGGGTCATATTTGTACTGTTATGATGTGCAGGCCAAAGCTCAAACTAAAGTTTGAATGTTTGAGAAAACACTCATGGTTTTTAGAAAATGTTGATCAATTAAGAGAAAGATGATTAGCGGCATTTTTCAAATCAAGTGGAGTTGTAGAACATGTCATTTTGGGTACAAGAAAAACAGCCACAGTTAAGTAGTACATTGAAAATAAATAGTGCCTGCTTAAAATCGTACAGAACATGAAAGATCTGAGCCCAACATATAGAATAGACAACCGATTTCTCTCATGGAAACACTTCCGTTTACTGCGCCAAAGTCTGTACCGAGTATTTGGACACTAATGCCATGAAACTAAATAGTTAGTCTTGCAATGAAATGTAATTGAAAGCCCATAATTGATATTAAAGTTATTTTCCACCATACATCTTAGAAACACTATAAACAGGATGTCAATAGAAGATAAATCTATTATTGATAACTCTATTTTGATTCCTTTTTCTAAAAGTTAAATGTTTTAAAACCTTTAAAGTGAAGCAGACTTTCAGGTAAACAATTAGAGATGCTTTGAAATGCAATCGTATAATGTCATAATTAACAAGCATCGATAGTATCTGGCCATGCTTTGAATTTAAATTAATCGCAAGGTAGAATGTTTATATTGAATTGTGAACTGACAACGATAATTTTACATAATGGATATTTTTATTAAAGTAATTCAGATAGATCATTAGATAGTGATTTAGAAAATGTAAAATTATACACTTAAATAATTTTCTATTGTATTATGCGTTTGAATTAAAATGGCATAGGATCAAGAACATTTGAAAAGAAATTTAAGCTAGACATCAAAACAATTGTAATTTACAAGTTAGTGGTGCAACAGATTTATGGAAAAAGGCATTATAAAAACATTCTAACACGAAATTTTAAGGAAATTATATACATTTTTCAAATACAGTTTTTAACAAAAACCGCTTAAAAACAAATACCATAATATTAGAGTTTATCCTTTAACTTATTAAGTGGCAAGCTGTTACTTTTTATCCGATGTAGTCATTAGTATTTTAGTATTAATAAAGGTATAGAACGTTTCTAGTTGGTTTAGATTATTTATTGCAATGCATCTCCAGTCGATAATTTCTACCTACCGAAGCCATTAAACTTTAGCCAACCTTCTCTTATTTTTGATGGCTATCGCAGGATGGAGATCTTTTGCTGGGTCAGGTATTAAACTATTTTTCAGAGATGAAAACGGTGGATTTACTTATTAAATTACTATGCTTTCTACCTCTCTCAATTTTTAATCATTCTTTGAGTTATATATAAAAATACTTACAAAGGTAATATTTGAAGGAAAACTACTAATATAATAGATTGCTCGGAAAGCCATTTCATTTTTCCAACCTGAATTTGTTTTTAGTGAAAACGAACATTTTTGAGTATGAAATGATGAAACCACGAGAAAGATAGTAAAAGGTATTGGACTAGAATTGGCAATAAATAATTCAATACAATATTTGCTATACATTTTTTATATAAAACAAAATAACTTTCCTAATAACCCAACATGTATGTATATAAACTGAATCATCTCTCTAATTTATTTATTTCTATAACTTAAGCGTTGATTGCTTATTTTATAAAAAAAAATTCAAGTGTGTTCTATTATTTCTTATATGAATATTATTTTGAATGCACATTTTAGTTTATTATATATCTTATAATTTTAATTTAAGCAAAAGATTTCACAATTTTTATCATTCCCTAAGAAATATAATTTCTCAAATGTCATCGACTCACTGCATATAAACAATAAAATATCAATGTCCAACACAATAAAATTCCCGATTAAATGTTTTTTATAAAATTTTGTCTTTGTTTCAAATAGGTTATTTTTATATTTAATTTGCACAGATACAATTTTATTTTATGATAGTTAAAATTTAACTGCATCATTTTCTACGCATTTTTATCTTGATTTTTCTTGATGCAATGTTTCATTTTTATAAATAAAGCTCTTATTTTTAGACTAAATTTATAAAAGTAAATCTTGAAATGCTGGGTAACCTTATTTAACATTTATACCACATTGAAAAATTATCAAAAATTAAATAGATTTGATGCAAATCAAGCAAAAAGTTTTAACTAGAAAATTTCACAAATATCAACTTAAGAATTTTCAGAATATAGTCTAGAAATAATGTTAGAATTTAGATAATGTATTGTCTCAACAAATTAGAGCAAAAGCACAAAATTCTACCATCCATTACCATAGATATTTAGAAGGATGTATGAAAATAATTCTACCTTTGATTAAATTTATTTGTTTGAAAATCATATTTTTCATTCTTGCTTTTCGTTGTAAATCATTTTGCTTATGAAAACTTCACTCATGATAAATTTTATTTTCGCAAAATAAACATTCTTGTAGAAATTATCACGGATGAGAAAATAGATTTGCTGATCCGTTATGATGCATAAAGAATGTGCAGTTTATTTTCCCATTTGAGTTTGTATATGTTGGATAAAAATGAAGTTTTATAATTATTCAACGAGATGAATTATTATACTTTATTTCCTTATTTAAAGCAAATTAATATAATGGATTTTTATAATACATTATATTAGATTCTGTTTTAAAACAGGGAAATGTTTTTATACTAAGGAGCTCATGCATTGAAATAAAAATTTGTGCAAGCATATTTTTAATGAATTTAGAGGAGCAATATATTTGAGGTTTAGAAATATCTTTTATTGAAAATCAATTCTCATTGGTTTCAATCGATATAGACTCATGTGTATAAACATTCACATTAACTATAAATATACTAAAACTGTTAATTTATACAAATATTTTCCCTTTTTTTTTCAATTTAAGTAACTTTGTTAATGAACTAAAATGGTTTTCTTTAAAACATATAAAACGAATATGTTTTAAAGAAAACATACTTTCTTTAAAACGTATTCGACACCCTTAGTTTCTCAAAACCACTTTCTTTTTTGAGAAACTTAGGATGTTTAATATGTGGCATAAAAAAAAATAAAATTTTTTATGCATAAACTGGTATCATTTATTTTTATTGCATAATATGTTTTCATAATTCAAAATGTTACTCAAATAAATGATTTTAAAAATATTCAAAAAAAATATCAATAATTGGCATACTGTAATTACATTGAAATAAAACTGCTTCCCTTCTAACACCAGATAATAGTATATAATAGTTTTAGATTGTTTTTCACTATTGTTTTATTATTCGAATCATGTATGGCTTATTATTTCATGATAGTCAAATGTTTTTATCACTCCATTTTTCTAAACAATAAAGTATAAGAAAACTTAGATTGGACACAACATATCAAAATGATAATAACAAGTTGATATATTTATCTTTGATATAGGAAAAATCCTTGATAAATAGTACTATTAACAAATGTAGTAGGTTAAGAACTTTTAAAATTAAATTTTTTGTCTAAAAATGCCTTTATATTAATTTGCTTGCAGAAAATATTAAGTTTGATATCCAACGCTTTTAAACAATACCTACAATTCCAAAGAGAAAATGTTTAATTTATGAGATATAGTATTAACCACGCACTTAATATATTTAACATCGAATTAAAACACTTTGTTAATTTTAAAGATTTAGATATCGTCAAAATAAGTATTGCTTAATATTAATACTTTTAGAAAATCAGCTCTATATAGCCATAAATTATTTTATTTTGAAAATAAATTTTTCAATGTAAACTGAATGTTTTTTTATTTGTTTTTTATATTATAATGTAACGAAGCAAATTATAAAAAAATATCAAACGGTGATTTGTTTGGGTTGTTTTAAAAGTTTTCTACTTCAGATAAAAAGTATTTTATTGATTAAATAATATACATTTTGTTATGTTTTGATTATAATCAAAATAATTTCATTTTGACAATTTGATATAATTGTTATACTTCTATTTTTATACTGAAAAATATTAATGTTTAATGACACGAATTGTTTTCTTAATATTTTTATATAATTAAAAACAAAACTTAGCGTGTTATTTTTCCCTTTTTCTATAGATAATACGGCATGGAGAGATTGTATATGATTTCAAGTAATACATTCTGTTTCTACATGCGAATAAACGATAAAGCAAAAAAGAAAAATGTATTTAATATTTTTATTAAAATATACATTAATACACAGCATTAAGATTTTATAGAATTTGCAAATTGTTTAATTTTTTATTCATTTGTAAATAGAATTAAAATTAATTAAGATACCTTTAAACAAAAGAACAAATTTAAATTAATTTTAATCAGTTTAAAAATTTATTTAAATTATATAAACAAGAGTAAGTGAAATTTCAGTTGAGAATATTTTGAGATTTGGTCCTTAAGTTGAAAATATATACATTTATGCTTCATGAAAATGTACATATTTATTAAAATCGTAAACACATAAAAGATCAAAACAATTTAACTTTTAATTGATATTTTGCGCTCTGAATTTTATTCAAATATTTGGTGAATCCAAAATTCAAATTGTTAAGATGAGATTGTTAATGAAGCAACAAATTGAATCTCATGAATTGCGCCAACAATTTAGTTGTTTATCTACTCAACATTTTGTTGATCTCTGAAACTCTAGATAGTTAATAAATGAGAGCAGCGAATAAAGTTTAGATCATTGGTAACTGTTTGAATAATAAAGAGTGGAACTCGTGAGCGTATTGATGTAGATTTCGGAACATGATCTTCTCAGTTAAAGAGTGAACTAAATAAAAATGCCTAATATTATATTAGCAAATGTGAAATATTGTAAGCCATCATCAAATGATTAATCACCAAATGCTCAGGATTAAAATATTAGTACTAACATAGCTCCTCTTTCTAAAGTGAAACTTTTTTATACGATAAAATAAACATTTAGCTAATAATTCAAGCAAATTATTTCCCGACGTGTTTACGAAAAAGCAAAGGTTCTTAATTATTTTAGTTAGTAGGAAAAAATTTTCAGCTTAATAAACTAATTAAGTACTTTAATTTTAGAAGCGTATGAATTAAGGAAAAACAAAGAGTACTATAATTGAATTTTTTAAATGTAATTCATAATGCGTACTTCGATATCAAATAAAAATACTCATAACTTAGAAAAAAAAAGCTACATACAAAAAATAATATTTTTACCATTCTCGAAGTAAAGAATATTTAGACGAATAATATTTATTTAGCCCGTAAATTTTATTTTGATAGTATTTTAATTCTAAAACAGATTCTACAGATTTTGAAATTTATTTAATTTATTAAAGTTGATCACATCAAAATAGATATAAATATTTTTTAAAGAGTTATATTATTTTTATGAAAAGCCAAAGAACTTTAAGAAAACACAGTTAAATATTTGGAGAGCTACTGTCAAATATTTGCAGATGGCAAATATTCAAATATAAAAGTGAAGTCAAATATTTCGAGTGCAACTGTCAGCCACATTGATGTGTTGTATTTAAAAAATTAGATAAAATTTTTATTTTACTAAAATATTTTTTATAACAAACATAAAAGCAAGTTAAATTTTTGGTGACTTTAATCAAGTAAATTCTTTTGAATTTAACTGGTTTTTAAGGTATATTATGTCCTTTTATTAAATTATGGAATCCTAAATTTTTCTAAATATCTTTTCTTCTCTTAATTAACATAAGTAATAAACAAAATAAGATTTTGTGATTTTGATTGAATAAACTTTCTTGAAATTGCTTAACTAATTTTCAATAATATTAAGTTATTTTATTAAAAATTATTTTTGTTAACAGAAATTTTACTTAGTGTTCAAAAGTTTTTCTAAAAGCATACACTTTATTGATACATATAAAATTTTTTGTTAGATAAGTTTTTAAAATAAAGTTCACACAATCCTTTAAATGAAAACAAAATTTTCTTTTCGTAATTTTAAGAAAAAAATAAACCATTTCAAATAACTCATTCTTATTATTCATATTCAGTGTTCTAACTTAGACCAGTAGAAATCGAAGATTTGGAAACTGTTTTATATAATTAGATGTTCTTTGGTTTACAAAATCTCTTTATAAAATTTAAACTTGAAGATTTTAATTTTAAAAACTGTTACTTAAAAGTATTCAAATGTGTATTTATCGTGTATAAATTAATCCTCAGCCTAGAATTTAGATATTTGATGTTTGTTAGAAAATAAATCGGTCAAGTCCATAGTTACTTTTCTTTAATATTTCTTTTACATACGCATAAATATGTATACCTATATAATATGAACATATAATTTACCTTTATATTAGATTTAAAAGATGAGAGGATAAGTTTTTTTAATTTATTTTTAAATATAGCGTAAACATAAAACATACTTTTTATGATTTAAATAACTAAAATGTATTTTGGGAAAAAAGTTAAAAATTAACCGAAGCTATTTAATATCAAACTACTTTTTAAAATAAATTTTTGTAATAAAGAATTTAGCAATATCATATTAAAATTAAAAATACTTGTGTGTGTGGATTTGCTAGCATATAAGTAAGTCTACGTCTTGTCAGCATAATTAGTGAAAATCATTGTCGGCATAGTTAATGAAAAACACATTAAACGTTTAAATGTTGACTACTTCCATCTCACGAAGTATACTTTAGTTTGGTGTGGTGGAAATAGATTTATATATAATTATATTGTAAAATAGTGCAGACATATGAAACTATGGGCTAATTGCACTTTAGGAAAGATTCATGTGTATGATATTTATCGTGGAATCAGAAATGTTATTCCGTGATTCTAGGCAAAAGTTGCCAATCTCCAAATAAATATTTTTCATTATTAAATTGTGTTAAAATATATTAATTTGAAAAAAAAATATATTCATTCACATTGGCATTTTAATGCAAAGATGAGTTTTATTCATTGGTATTTTTATGATGAGAAATTTAAAACAATGCAATATTAGAGTCGTAAAGAGGCTTTATTTTTAAACGTTTCAATTTGAAGGATTCATTCTTTTAATCATCACATAGCATTTGAATATAATGTTTGAAATTCATAAAAACAGAAATTTAAGAAAAGAAATAGTGTATAGATGAACAAAGTTGTCTATCGCTGTTACAAAGCGGACTAACTGGCGACACGAGTGTAAGCCGCCGAGTTAAAAAAAAAAAAAAAAAAAATTAAAAATGGTTCCAGTCAATGGAAGATAGCTTCTCAAATCGTTGTTTTGGTCTTTACATATGGAATCAGTTTATTAACAAAATGAATTTCAACAATATTTTTAATTTCAATTCTCAAAAATTTTAAGCAACAGCCGACTCGATGTCCTGTTTTTCGCGTATTTGGAGCAATTAGGGTTTTACGCACGAAATGTTCTTCAAAATGTTTTTGAAATTAAATTGAACGAATCATCAGGCGAAAATGGTACAATGATAGAAAGTTATTCAGCTATGGTTTTATCTATGACTTGTGTTGACATGCACATTTCTGGAATTCATTTGAAATCACTTAAAACCATGTTTTTCACCATTTCTCGTAACAATAAATACTTTTGAAAAGCCGGAGAGCAAGACAAGAAAACTGGAATCTGTGTCTGACACAGATAGAAAAAGATAAAATTTTTAGAAGCAATCTTGCTAAGAATTTTAAAACTTGAGTTCTAAACGTTAATTAAAAGATAATTTTCCTGATTTTGAAAATATTTAGAAACTATAAAAAGGGATTTATCCCTGATCTCAACTGTAACTAAACATACAACCACTTTATGGTTAGTAAAATCTTTGTTTCTTTGATAATATAGCTAATAGTAGCCCTTTAGAATTCACAATATACTTATATAATTTGTATTTGTTCAAAGACAAAAAAGATACAATTATTTCCTATGCATTATTACAAAAATAAAGCTTACATCATTGAATACGAAAAGAACTTTTTAATTCTAAATGAAATTAAAAAACTTGAGCCAAATGCATAAGTAGAAAATGTCTTTTTACATCAGTCTTAAATGTTGTCTTAAAAGGTATTGGATAATCTATGTTTTTCTTAAAATTTTTCCTATTCATGAAATCTACTCATTTTCAGATTGAGTTTATTTAGAAATTTATTTGAAAAATAATGCAGACAAAAAATTACAACAAAATAACGTCGCTGCAAAAAAGAAAAATATGGAAAAAAACAATTTCATGTTGTTTATCTTAAAAATTAGTTTTAATATTTCATTTTTATGCTTTAACAGTAATTACATTTACTCTGTTTCATAGTTTGGATTATATTTGTAAAAATATTTTCCCAATTTTCACAAATATATTTGTGGGGAATACTAGTTTTAATTGGGTGCGAAAAATTTGCTAACATAAATAATTTTTCACTTTATTAAGTTTCCGTTTGGGGTTTATTTCCAGCAGAATGTTTGTGTTGCACATCGTTTTGGATGTACGTACAGTAACAAGCTTAATATTGAAACTTTGACGCAAATATATTGTAGAATAGATTATTGTATTAAAAATAAATTATTAAATTTCTATTATGTTCACATTTAAGAAAGTATTGATATTTAATTTCATCTTGAGTAATTGTTTACATAAAATGGTGTTATTTTTATCTAGAAAATAAGGGAATTTTTTATGTATGCTTACCCCTAAAACTATTCAAATTTTAATCAATGTACATATTTTATGTTAACATAAATTATAAGACTTTTAAAGATAAAACATACAATTGTTGATTGTTAAATGATTATAAGTTTCCGTTAAACATGTTTATTTTGTTTCATGATAAAATATAAGTAATGCAAATTCATTGGGTTTCAGCAGCAGGCAAATTTTGAATTATGTTTTCATAATACATTCCCAAATGTAACTTAAAGTTTAAGTAATGTGCTTTCTTTCTCGAAGGCAAAATGAAGCCCAAGGAAAATATTTTGAATATTATATTTGAAGGAAACATTTCTACACCATTTTGAGTATTAAAGAATCAATGATGTCTTCGTTATTTGAGAAAATAATTCCTTTTCTCAGAAATCTCTTCACTTTACAAAAGTAAATATTTACCGTTGTCGAATTCACGATAATTACAAATTCCTGAGGCAACTTTGAGTCCATTTTCTCTATTCCATGCATTTCAGATAAGTAAAATATTTTTCAGATATTTTAAATTAAATTTTGGTATTTCTATCAGCAATTTATGGGCAAATGTTTTAAGAAATGTTCAATTAGTTAAAAAATCAAGCTATTGGCTGCTTTTTATTAACTATAAAGTAGTATATTTTATCTGAAGAAAGAATTGAAAATACAACATTTTTATTGCATTGATATATTCGAAATATTAATACTATTTAAATGAAAAACAGGAATGTATGCTTATACTTTCTGCTAAGAGACTATTTCATCACGCAATTATGTAATGTTTTAAAATATTTATTGAAATGTTTTAAGATATTGTCTGTTAAGTTTTAGGAATTCCTTTAAACATACTATATTATTTAATTTCCTTACTTTATAAATATGAGCAAAATGTAAAGGCTTTTATCTATTTGATTTATTTTCAAATAATTATTTTAAGCTTAAAAATGCTATATTAATATCATAGGAAAGAGGATTAAAAAATTCTATAAACAACTCAAAACAAAAATGATGCAAAAAATTGAAAATATGACTTCGGTTGGGAATAAAATAAAAACATTTACTTAATTAAAACTTTTAATAAAACTGTATGATTCTAATTTTTGTAAATATTACCTCAATCCAATATTTTTATTTTTATGAATAAAGACATTAAAAAATGTAAAATATTTCACGGAATACTTTATTCACTTATCTTTTATTTTCACATAAACGTTTAATTTTTATTGTTAATTTATTTTAAGATCTGTGTTTTTATTCTCCTTGTTATACTATTCATTAAATTTTTTAATTGAATCAATTTTTTTTTAAATTTTGTTTTCAGGAATATTTTGAGAAGTAAACATCAAAAAGGGTTAAATATTTTGGCTAAGAAAAATATAACAATTATTGAAAATTTGTGTACCGTTTTTTGTAAAGTATATCAAGATAAAATCTATATCAGATAATTTTGTTCTCTCAAATAAAAGAAATTGTTTCCATATATATATATATATAATGAGAGAGAGAGAGAGAGAAACAAGATATAAAAGAAAAAAAGTTGAGTTACAGAATGGATAAATTTTTTTAAAAAGTACAAAAGTCTTTCTTCACTAGGT
>JAPDSC010007704.1:14663-35631 GCA_026290005.1 Latrodectus geometricus | reverse complement strand
TCTCCATTGAACTTCTTAAGTTCTATCTGTGGGAGCTTAAATTTTCTCTTCTCAGGAACTTCTAACGTAGGCGATTCTTTCAAAAACGCTTGCTCAATTTCCGCACAAAGCTGATAATATCTGTCTCTGTATTTTTCAGCGGCCAAAAAATCTTCTTCATACGCCACTTCGGCGTTTTCATCCTTCAACATAAGGTCGAAAATTTCCGCTTGGGATTTGTCCAAGCGTCCGAAATTGTCGCCAATTTGCGACTTCAACACTGACAGTTGCTTTACATCAGGAGCTTCCTTCGAAAGTTCATCTTCAACTGCCTTTGCACAAACCGTAAATGACTTACGCAGTAATTTTCGTTGTGTTTTTAACTGCGTCACATCCATTTTCAGGCTTAAACTATTCAGTAGCAACCAAATCGTGCCCCACGTTGGGCGCCAAAAATGTTAAAATTACCAAATAAAATTAAAACGTAGCAGAGCTGACATCTACCAGATGTCTGATTTGGCTGATAGACTTCCAAAATACTGAAAAATAGAGTGCAACATGTAAAAACATTTATTCAAGAACGGCACAAGTTACATGTAGAGATTTTTAACTACCAACTGAAACAAATGGTGAACATAAATAGCAACTCGCGGCAATTCCCTCTTCCTCTGATTGGTTGGAGAGGTGATGCCATTCGCAACATCTGCAGAAAACTGTTGGGGTAAAAAGATTCAGTCCACTTACAATAGAGAGAGGAAATAAAACTTGTGAGTACCATTCTGGGATGTTCTTTTGGGCAATGGATTTAAAAAAGTACTTGGGAAGACTGGTATTGAGTGTATTTGTAAGTGATAAAGAAAATTTGGCAAGAAATTCTGTTCTTTCATTGCCATACACACCACTGTGGCCTTTAGCATGAAAGAAATGGTAGGAGATATTTTTAATATGGCACACATGAATAGAAGTCTGGACTTCTATAATGAGTTTTTCACAACTTGCACCTTGCCAAAAGGATGACATTGAGTCACTGCAAATTAAAAATTTTTAAAAGGCTTGTCTATGGATCTTTAACAGTAAGATTAAGGCAGAGTAATTCAGCTTGGAAGATTGAACAATAGTCATTAATGCGGCACGTCTGACGGTTCACTTCAAAACCATTATGAACACATACGTAAGCAATATCTACTTTTTCGTTAACTTTACTCCCACATGTAAGTAAATAACATCATAGTCTTCTTCCTGTATGTTATCAATTGCAACAAGAGGGGCAGTAGATATTGTCGATGGATGAGGTAGGGAAGAATAATTCAGATCCCCACTAAGATGATTAGAAAAAGAGTCTTGAGCATAACAATAAGCTTCAATTTGATAATTACAACATCAAGGGGTGGAAAACCAGAGAGAATGAAGAGAGCATCATAAATGATTGTTCTTTATCCTCTAGCAGTTCTCAAGAGCAATCGCCTTTGTATTTTTCTGATGAGTTTTCAATCTATTCTTTTTCTTCAAACTGTCTGCCCAAATTCGGAGGCATAAAGAATAACGGGAAGAATACATTGTTTATAAATCAATTTAGCAACTTGAAATTAATACCATGGCTATTGCTACATACTCTATATAATCCATTTGTAAGAATGTTATCTTAGATAAATTGTATTTCAAATGTTCTTTTCAATGAAGTTTATTATGAATAACAACTTCAAGATATTTAATGTTTACAACAACTTCCAGAAAATGATTACCCATAACATGATTAATAATGGCATCATTGTTAACCTTTTTGTGAATCATCTTTACTTTACATTTCGTATGATTAAATTCCAGCTTGCCTTGTTGAGCCAATTATGAATAAAATCAAGAATATTTCGTGCAGTACTGTATATGTTGAGAAAATTCTTATTCTGAACAATTGAGAAGATCATCAATTGTTCAGAATTCAGAAAGCAATTTTCCAGCAATTAAATGCATTCAATTTTTTCAGTAAATCATTCATTATTAGTTTCCAAAGAAAAGGACCACACGGATAAATCTATATCTTGTTCTTTGCTAACATGATTGTAGTTGTTAAGATGCCATCGTAGTCTGCTCATAAGAAGTTTTTCAATTCCTTTTCCAATGCAAGGTAATAAGCTAATACATCTAATATTCTTAAGATGTGGCAGATTTTCAAATATTTTGGAATTACGACAACTAGCACTTTTCCAAAAAGCAGAGAAGAGAGAAAGTTTTAAGTATAAATTGAAAACAGCAGGTAAAACAGAAGGAGAACACTGGTGAAAGTATTTTATCATTTCATTGGAAAACATAATTCAGATCAGGAGATTTTCCAGGGGACAAATCTTGAACAACAGCATTAACCTCAAACTGTAAAAGGTACAGCATCTTGTACAGAATAGTCCTTGATAGTTTGCTCTCGAGTATTTTGTTGAAAGGAATTATCGTTTAAAGGATTGTCATCTGGGAAAGAAAAATTTGAGATAGCACTCAGAGATTCTTCAAAAGAAGTGAAGTGACCAGAAGAGGTTTCAATGCCAGAAATCTCGACACTTTTATTTAAGTTTCTCTTCATGCCTTTATAAATCTTCTTCCATACCATTTGGGTAACACATCAGAAAGAAAATCTTCCAAGACTTTAATTTTGAATTGTTAATTAAGTCCTTATACTCTACTTTTACGTGGAGGTAATTGGTTTTAGGAATTTCATTGACTATCGGGTTTTTGGCTCTTTGAAAACTAAGTCTTAAGGCATTCAAATTTTTACGCATGCACGTTATTTCTGATGTCCACCAAAGAACATTTCTTTTGATCATAATACTTGAAAGGAAATGCAATATTTACGGCAGAAATCATGACATTTTGAAGCTCAGAGATTAGGCGCTCCAAGCAAATAGCCACTGCAAGTAGGAAGTTGATCTTTAAAGCTACGATTAATGATAACCTCATAACATTTCGACTGAAAAAGAAACCAATTTGCTCTTCTAAAATTAAAGATTTGCCACCCATTTTGGTTTAAGGAGTTAAATTGTAATGTCAGACAGGGCAATTTCAAAATAAATCATCCTATGATCAGAAAGAGAGTCATAGTCAAAAATAGACCAAGAGATGATATCTAGCAATACATTTTCTCCAACAGTGATATGAATATAGCTTGATCCTTGAGTTGAACAGAAGGTTGGACCGAAATCTTCATTAATTACAACAAATAATCAGAAAGCTCATAAACGCTTGTTACCCATAACAACACCGAGGGGAAAAGAAGAAAGTTCTTAGGGGAACCCCCTATAAAAATAAATTCACAGCAGTTTGTCAAAGAGGGTTCAATGTCATTCTTGGCGGAACAACTGCAACTAATCTAGTTCTATCTGTAAAGAGTATAATATCGCCTTCCACAATTCCAAGGCAAGAATATTCTCCAGCATCTTCAGGTTGAACATTTGGTATATACAAAACTCCGTCTTGTAATCTGTGATTTGCAGGTATTTGGCCCCCTTCAGATCTAGTCCACTTCAGATAAACATCTCTATCAGTTCCTCAACAAAACATCTCAATTCTACACTACTGTTAACAGCAGCAGTTGTTACCTTATCTTCAACCATGATTTCTGGTACAACATAATCCGTTTCTTCAACAATTAACTGTATTCTTTCCTCAGTACGACGAGCAGTACTTCGAGCTGAACAAATATAAACACCAGAATCACTTTGTGAAACTCTTCTAATTTCTAAAAGTACTTTACCATCTTCTGATTCTTCTGATGCAGCATAAAAAACAAGTGGATGTTTAACTTTCTATATGAAACATTTAGTTAGGAATCTCCTTCAGATTCGGACACGTAAATCTACGACCCCAATTAAAATTTTCGTTATTATTTCTATTACCTTTTTTTTCCATTTGATTTTTTGAGAAATTCATTTTTGAAAAATTTTCAATTTCCTTAAATGGAAGCAATTTGCAGCAAAATGTCCTGCCTTCCCACAAAATAAACATTGCCTATTACTATCAGCATCAAAATTTCGATGCCTTATATTATTTGCAGTTTCACTGGGTTTGTTCTTTATTTATCAAATTTACTGAATTTACTCTTAGCTTTATATAAAGGAATGCTGTATGTTGTACATCACTGGCAATTTTCACTGCCTCTTCAAATGTTTGGGGATTTTTTAAAATAACTTCTCTTTGCAATTCTGGGAGAATACCCTCAATAAATCTTGATAGAAGAAATTTATTAAACAAATCTTTACTCTCATTTGATATTACTTGTGTAACGCCTACAAAACTAATACCAGCTCGTCTGAGTCGCTCAGCAAATGCCTTTACTGATTCCTTTTCATGCATTTGAGTGTTTTTAAACTGTAAATACGTTTCTATCAACGATTGCTTTTCTGTAAAATGCTCTAAAAATCTTTCTTTGATATGTTCAAAAGAGGTTTCTCTTTTTGTAATTAAATTTTTTCAATCAAAAATTCCTTCGAATAATTTTTTCAATATCACCCCAGTTTGCCAATGAGGCTACACTTTCTAACTGGTTAAACCAAAATTCACAAGATTCCTTATCACCTTCAAAATTTGATATTAATGGAATAATTGCCATATTAAATTGGGACTGTGAACTATTATTATCGGGATTATGTTTTAAATTCTGAACTCTATATCAAGGCTTATTACTAATTCAAATAATTACAATAAAATGAATATATAAATATCGCGATTTCTATTTTATTTTTTTAAAAGTATACTATACATATACATATACGACTACAATAAAATTAAATATTTTCTTTAATTGTTACTCAAACATATTTAAAAAACAATTGTATAAACAATATTTTATCAATACAATTAAACAAAAATTTCCTGCTTAATAATAGCATCAAAATGCATTTATTTAATTCATTATTTATAAAATTTTTCCATGATTATACAATTGCAATTTTAAATATAATGAAATGTTTCTTATTGCATTTGTCATTCAAACTTATAAAATAATCATATCTTAAATTACTGAATGCTTTTCAATAACACTTTCAAATATTTATGGTTTGTGCACTTATATATATTTTGATTATACTCTTCAACAGTCCTATACATATATATAACATTTGTTCAATATTGTATGCATATATTCTCTTATATCTGATTTAAAATACTTCTGAATTACTGTTATAACAATGCATTCAAAATTTTAAGTTTAAAAAAAAATTATTCTGAATTACAGAAATATTAACTTTTAATTGTTATATTAAAATTATTCTGAAAGTTCTGTCTCCAACTATTTCTTCCTTTAATTATATTCAATGATACCAATTTTAAGGACTACACACGCACACACTTTTTACGTTCCAGCTTCATTATATTTAAAAAGTGTAAAATTTTAATAGCACAATATCAAAATAATTTACTAATTATCAAAGTTTAAAAGACAGTCACGACATCAAAATATTGTACAAGGTATCGAAATTGTAAAGAGTCACGGCACTAAAAATATATATAAATATCATAATTTTTTTTAAAAATAATAACACAATTTTATTGTATTATTAAAATTTAAATATATTTACATTTGCATTCTTGATAAGTTTGTATTTTGATAAGATAATTAAATCAAAAAATATTTATGAAAAATTATGGCCAGAGTCCTGAGGAAGAGATTAAAGACTTACCCCCTCGATAGTATACTCTTGCATCACTCCAGGTAGGTCACTTCAGTCACTCAGTTTTCTTTGTGCTTTCCATCTCATTGCTCCTGTATTCCCCGTGAACTGATTGGCCTGCTTCATCTCTGTCCCTTCCTCTTTATCATCGGAGGATTATTTTACATCTCCCGGTTCAACTCCTTAACTTTATAGTTGTCTTCATCTCTCCTCCCACTTCTTCTATTGGTTATTTTTTTGATAATCAAATGAATACGTAACTTCTAGTCTTCCAGGGAATGGTCCGAAATCTCCTCTCCAAACCCTTAATTGGCCACACACAAATACAAAAGAGCACATTTTTATATTATATGAACCACCCATGCATCCCAAGGGGAAAAGGACCCTGGGATGTAAAACTGCTATAACTTTAAGTCCAGCTTTCAGGTGCCACTTTGAAATGTCTAGTTTTATTTTTTTGACACTTGTCTCATTGTATTACAATTTTTATGTATTTCCTTTTTTTATATTTCAAACACTACTGCCTAAAGGAATTGTTATTGAATTCATTGTTCAATAAAACGTATGGTTCCTCTCCAGCTCCTTTTATGTTGTTTGCACTACGACATAATATTATGATATTCCCACCACACTCTTGGGTAGTGCGAGTCAGACAAGATGGACTTATGGCTTCGTAGAATTCTCACTAAATTCAAAATTTCCCATCATTGCAAAATAAGGTGTAGTGTGATTAAACTGGCTATATTATTCATTTCTAACCTACAATGTTTAGTGTCTTCTATTTTGATAGCATTTAAATTTCGGGCAGAAATGAATGAATTTCTTAGGACTGCGTAGTCGGATGTCTCTATCTTCTACAGTTTTCTTGCATAATGCAATACACCTTACTTATGTTATAATTTTAACGACATATAACCCATGTTAAAGAAAATATGCTTATTTCATCACAACCAAGCGTTTAAATGAAAATCTCAAAGATTATATTATGTATAGATTGTTCAGTGAGTTTTGTGAAAGCAAATTAAAGTTTTGTAACAATGTTACATGATTGCAGATTTTTTGTTGTACATTTTTTGAACAGTTTATTTTTAACTTCGTAAAAAGTTTAATTAATTTGTTCTCTTTCATTTATTTCGAAAAAAAAACTAATTGTATTTCTGAAATTTTAGGATATTACCCTGATGAAAATTGTTTAAAGGGTAATTTTATGTTACTTTCAGAGGGAAAAAATGTTACTAAATAAGTTTCAAATATGAATGCTGTAATCAAACTTTCTTACTCATGTTATGTATTTTAACTTGAAGTATAGTTGTGTGTGTATATATTTATTCTTATTTGGTTCATTTTGGAAATACATATGTGGTATATAAAGGTTGTAGTTTGAAATATTCAGAATGTTTATATTAACCGTTTGAGTGCTGAAGATTTTTCTTTATATATATATATAAATATATATATATATATATGCTAAAAGTGTGGAATGAAATGCGAAGTAATTTAATTAACAGAACAAGAGAAGCGCTATCACGCTAAATAAAGCATTTTTGACGCATAACAAGCGAAGCACGATAGCGCTTCGCCGCACTCATACGGTTAAACGTATCAATTTATCATCAAATTTAATTTTTTCAAAAAATTTTGAAATTTCACCCAAATTGGAAGTAGTAATTCTCTTAACAATTTTTATAATTCAATGAAGGATATTTAATGAAAAGAATTTCAAATCATAAATTCACTCTTCTTCCTAATAGTAAAACATAAAAAAAAATAAAAAAAAAATCGAAGACTGCATGCAAATATGAAGTATTGTTTTAAAATAAGTTATATTAACTACCAAAATGAAATGATCTGCCTTATATATTCAGAATCTTAAAGCCTTCAATAATTTTTCTTGGAATATTTTGGTCACATAATTCAGTAAGATGAACTTAAGTTACTTATTTAGATTATATTTTAGAACTGTTCTTGGACTGATGTAAATCTCTTAAGTCACCTTCAAAAGATGATAAATATAATTTGCTGTCACATAAATATTCTTGTAAATATTTTCGATATTATTGCAAAAAGGGTAGTAAATATAGTAGTCAAATAAAATGTTATAAATGATTTATGCATTTCGAATTGTATGTATTATGTAGAAATAGTATAAATTTTGTGTTTTGACGCAGCTCCTTTTTCGACCTTGCGCTATAAAACCAAACTAACAAATTCTATGCTAGTGCAATAGAACTCTAAATATCCTAATCAATTGCGACAGGACCCCATTCGGATAATCAAAATTTCGGATAATTGGATTTTTGAAAAAATATCTATTTTATGTGTTGAAAATGGAAGAATAAAACTACATATTCTTAAAGGAAAAAAAAAAACTTATATTAACTAAATAAAAGGTTTTGAAAGTCAATAGTGCACGTAGGCAGAATCATTATTTTGCCAACTGCAGTGGTTCCGTCAAATTTATTTTTCTGAAAGTGATTCGGATAATTGACGATTCGGAAAGATGGAGTTAGGATAATTGGAGTTCTACTGTTTTAATTGAAAATTTATTAAAAAATGTTCTAACAGTTTCGGCTAATTCTATGTCATTTAAAGAGTTGTACCAAAAGCATGAACAAGTTTCCTATGACTCATTTACTTCTAAATAGATTATGAGAAAGGATTAGTATTAAATAGTGAAAACAAACAATGAAATCATTGTTTAAAATTTATTTATATATATGTTAAAGTTCAATCAATTATACTTTTTAATTTCTTCATTTTATTCAATATAAAAGAATTTAAAGTATTTTTTCTCTGTGTAAAACAATTTAGAACATGGTATTTAATTGCTTTTAACGTAAAGTAGACTATTTCGCTCATGTATATTCAAAGAAATATAATTGAAAGTTTTCATTTTGGAGAAATCGTGATAGTAAAAATTGTCATAAAAAATTCTATCTGAAAACAAAAAGGCATCGAAAATAATAGAAAAATCTCATTGCTCTTTCAATATTTCAAAACATTGCTGTCAAGCAATTTGATTTTCTCAATCAGATTTTTAATTCTTATATTATTATTCCTTAGAGCAAAATAGGAATAATAAGAATTATATGATCAAATTAATTGAATTGAGCAGAGTAACTGAAAAGAATTCTAGGAAGAATAAGGAAGGAAGCAAATTAAAATTATTTTTCTTTAAAGAGATGTAAAAAGAAAAAAAAAGGCTTTTTCGATATATGCTTTAAGTTATAAGAATAGATATTATAAGAGAACTCATATTGATTGAACGTTTCTAAATAATTTAACTCTGAAACTAAAAACATGTTTTGAATTCACATTAAAGGAGAATATTTCTATTCTTATTGAGACAGGGATTTAAAAAGCTCCGCACAAATCATGAAGAAACTTTTGTTATAAAACTTGTCTTATGTAATCAAAATGATTCATATGCTTATTTCTTTAAATCTGACAAACTATGTTTGCCATTATCTTAAGCTTAAAAGCATTTTATTCCCTGATTTTCTGTAAGGGATAAAATATTATAATTTATATTAACATTTTAAAAGAAAATGTTTATTCTTTATTTAAAATAAGGGTAAATGGGCATCTTAAGCAATGATGTCTCTAAAACATTCAATATTTCAGCCCTGCAACCTTAAGTGAGATTCCTTATATTACAAACTGGTATGGTTTATTTTACTATTCGAAGAAGGATTTTTGAGGAGAATATTTATTCCACGAAAAAGATATTAAAAGAATAGGAATACTTGAAAAGAGCAGAGAGATAAAGGAAGGAGAATTTTGTTTTTGTGTGCAAAAAAAAAAGCAATTTTTCAATATGAAAATAAAATTGCTGCACTAGAAATTTTCAAACAATTTGCTGAAAATGAATTCAAGCAATTTTTTTAAAGATTTCTGCAATCATGTACCAAAAACAAGTAATTTTAGACTTGTGAAAATACTTAAAATTCTGTACTAAAATTCATAAATGAAAAAGATAAAAAATTTGTTTTATTTGAATTTATTCCGTGCTTTAAAATTATTTGAATTCCATATTTGCAATTCTTCTATGAGATAAAATTAAAATAGCTTAAAATTATAATTAAAATACAGTACAATATATATATCGACATTTTTCTAAACATTTAGTTTTAATTTGTGACACCAACCCATGTTTAATTCTGTATGCAACAGATCTTTCAATATGTATCCTATATTTTTTATAAGTGTGTGAACAAATATGTAATTGATTAATTTACAAAGTTGAAATAAAAAGTAAAATATGTAAGTATTTCAATCAGAAATTAATTTAAATCTGATAGTTTGCGAATATAGTCTTATAATACAGAAGCTTTAAAAAGAATTTAACTCGGTCTTTTGAAGCAATTTAATTATGTCAAATAAATACAAATTACTTTGACTTTAACTTATAAAAGTTCAAATGTTGTACAATTTCTGTTTTCAATAGCTATTTAACCTTTTAGAATTTATTAAATAATTTATTTTTAGTCGCCTGAGGAGAGGAAATGGATAATCATTATATTAAAATGTAAAGTAGATAAAGTCAATTTAATATTCTTGATTTTTCAAGTGTGCATTTTTTTTAAATAAGACTGTTTATTGAATATAATTTGAAATCAGAACTTTCTCGAAAATACATTTTTTCTTTAATGGATTGAATAAATAAAATTCAGTACTACTTATTAAATTACGTAAGATAATTGAAAATACAAATGTCTGATTTTTTTAAAGTTACATTTCTAACTATTGATTAAGAGATAATTTTTCAACATAAGATAAACTATATTCAAAGTATAATAAACGATTTTCGAAAATACAAATATTGAAAATAAATTATCAATAATTGAATTATTTATATATGAAAATATTGTAACTTCTGCAGCTGCACAAGTTTGTGTACACGTTTGAATATATAAAATGTTGGAATAGCAATGAAATAATAGATATTTGTTTCTTAATCGGAGTTTAAACTCTTAATTACATTTACCATGAAAGAAATGGATCAAAATATAGTTTGCATTTTGGCTGCAAGGAAATAATTAATATTAAAGATAATTTATAACAGTAATAACAGGAATGTAAATTTCATAATATGGCATAGACAAGAAATGTCATTTTCTTTATCTTATTTATTCATTTTCCATTTGAACACCTTTTTCAGAAATATTTCAATTTTAGAATTTTATTATGAAATTATATTTAATTTTTGTAACTTGTAAAAATTTATTTTATTAATTTTTTTTTATAAAAATAGCTAAAATTCCAAAAACAATAGAATATATTAACCTTTAGTAGCTTTATTTTCCTCATTTTATATTCTATTTTTACTGAAGATGTGTAAGCATCCTGCTGTTGCACCAGCATGTGTGAGCACCTTGTACCTTAATAGAGTTTTGATTTACTAGTTATACAGGGAAACTGTTGAAGCAAAGTGAGTCTTCGTAATTTAGAAACAGATCTATTACCCCCAGATATATGTAGTTTTGAGGACATTGAATCGTTTGAGGACATTACCTCAGCCACTTACAGTGCGGACGATAAACTTCCTATTAAGTCAGTATTTGAAATAACTACTTACCAAATAATGGAATAATATAAAGCAGCCCTGGTATTTACTTTTTAATTATCAGGTTTAACTCTTTTAACAGCAATAGAACAACCGACACTTAGTGTCAAGTGCGTCGGCAGAGAACCTCTTCTACTTATTCAATAATTTTTACAATAGTGGGGCATTAAAACCTACAGAATCTTATACAATAGGATTTGCGTCACAGTTCTTAAAAAATTAATTGTAAATTTGCATTAAAATATCATTAAATTGTATTTAATTTTTTTAAAATAAAGATATGGTACATTTAAAATTAAAAAAATAGTATATGTTAAATCATAAAAAATTGGGAACGACACTTTACCCAATCCTGGCCTGTATGGCTTCATCTCATATTACATTTACCAAAGTCATGCATTAAATAGCATGTTAAATGATACCTAACATAAATATTTCATATGAGTTTTTTTTCTGTTCAGTATGTTTTTATTCATATGATATTACTTTGGAGTTATAGATTCTAATTTGAAGCTTGGTTCTAATATCATTATGTAAATGCGGATTTTATTAGGTCTGCGATCTCGCCAAGAGTCTACAATTTAAATTTGGATTTATTTTTCCTAACTCTTCCCCTCAATGAAAGTTTTTGTGTGCTTGTATTTCATACTTTAATGATTTTATTAACATGATTGTATACGGTAATATACTTCATTTTTGTAAAATTTTGTCGCTTTCACCCAAATTACTTACGGATATGTAATCATAACTTAATTTTCTACTAGTGGTATAGATTTGTGTTCCATTATTTTTTTATTATATATATATATATATATATATATATATATATATATATATTAAAGTTTTATACTGTAAATCCCAATCAGATAAGTCTTTGCGTGACAAAAATTATCGTAGTGTGACTAATCAACTAAACATTTTTTTTAAAAGACATGGTACTTGAGTTAATGTTTAGTTTTAAAATTGAACTTAGTTCCTGTTGGTACATTTGTTTAAAATCAAATGAAACGTATGGTGATATTTGAAATCATATTTTTTTTTAAACATGGAGAATTTTTCATGTCGTACATTTAAAATTCTTTCATTCTTCAGTTTATATTTGTTGGCGCAGTTTGTCCTTATTGGACCTTGCGCCATAAAACCCAACCAACCATCAGTTTATATTTGTTCTCCATCTTCATTCAGCGAATATCTTATTTTCGTTTTAATGAACTATTTATAAATATCTTATTTATTATTTTGAATACAAATGTAACTGATATAATTTAAACTTTTAAATATACACAAAATTAGACTTCTCTTTTCGCTAAAAGAACAAAAGATAAGTTCTTTTTTTTAAATATTATTCAATCCTAAGACATTTTTATTTTACATGGAGCTATAGCAGATTTTATAAAAATAAACTTAAAAATAAAATAAAATGAAAAAAATCCTTAATTTATATCTGGTATTTTTGATCATGAACAGGAATTTCCAAAATAGCACTAAATATTATCGATAATTATACTTTTCTAATATAAAGACTTTTCGTCGATTATTTATTGAAATCTCATCTTATTGATATGAATTTTGTATAAAAGAAATTGTTATTGAATGTTATTTTTAATTCCTCTAAAATCGTTAATCTAATACTCTCTGTATTGAATAATTCCAAACACCATTTCCATGTAATATTTTTTGCCTCCTCATTTATTTTGAATTGTTGTTTCAGATTTTTTATTATGTATTCAGGCAAATATTCTATTCTCCTATTCTATTGACTTCTCGAATATTCTATGAACTTCATGTAGATTTTGTGATTCTGCCTTTGGCTTGGTGAAGTGTAATATATTTAACGTTTCTCTTTCCTTTATGTTTATAATAAAGTTTAAAAATTAATGTCATCTAATATAGGGGGATTGAATTCTTAAATACTACATGTAGACACTGATTATTCAGTGATTTATAAGGAATTGTAACGCGCGCGTTATAGATGGATATAATTTTGTATTGTAAGTTTATTCAATTAAACTCAGATATTAAAAAATCATTAATAAATAATTTTCACGACCATGAATCAAATTGTATTGGGTGCTAATTAAGGTTGTCATATTTCATTCCAATTTTAAACCGTTGTCTTACATTCTAATGAAAGTAATTTTTTTAAGTGATTGGTACACGAAACAATTTCAATTTATTTCCATACTAAATAATAATATTAAACAAGAAATTTTGTGAATAAAGTGTTTAAATCGTTGCATTATTTAGCCCATTCATATATGTATATATAAATTTAATTCGATAGAGCATGCTTAAACTAGCAGATAAGAACTGAATTGGTTAATTTCTGAACTGATTAAATATATCTTGTAACAGTATATTATCTACATAGTAAACAATAACTGTTTAGATTTTGTGAACTATTTTCTACTTTAATTAAAATATCAGCTATTAAAAAAAATTGCAAACGTTAACAATGAATTAAAAGTAACAGTAGAATTCAGTTGTATTTAATATTATTAAAAATAACAATTTAAAAAGGCTAGAAAGATTTCTTAATCCGGCATTATTAAAAAATTATCCAGCATTGAATGCCAAAAAAATAAACTGCCTTCATAGTTTTAAATGTATAATAAAATTTAAAAATATATTTTAAATACATTTATTATTCAATTACTAGTAGAGTCCTTATTTTAAACAGTAATGCACAAACAACTTCTAATATTGCTAGTATTTGAACATATACTAATTTTGCTTCATTTTGCAGAGAAACATCATGTATGTTAGGCAATATAATTATTTCTCTTTTTGATAATTGAAATCAAAAAGAGAAATAATTATTCTGATAATAAGGGACCGAAAAGGAAATTAAAAGGTCTTTCAAGTGATTCCTTTAATTGTAGTTATGTATGTACAAATTATTTTGCTGCTACTAAACACAAGCTTTTTATATATACTCATTATTAAAATTTCAAGGATTTTAAAACAAATTTGTATATCAATTTCAAAATATTAGAGAAGTATTCACAAATATCATTCATATATGGTGTATATATGTTTGTAGATCTACATATCTTGACATTATTTAAATGATTTTCAATTTTACTTGAGCTAATTTAATCCGATTATGTTAGAGTCTCTAAGAGAGCTCCTAAATGGAATGAAAAAATTAAAATTACACATAATCTGCATTACGGAATTTAAAAAAATCACATGAACTATATTCAAAAATAAAATTATATTTACACTTACTGTAGCCACAATATGTAAAATTTGTGACACTTATGTGGTATATCTTTGTATATAAATGCCATAAGATTCATTTCATTATGTATTAAAATAAATTTAAATTACCTTACATACTTTAAATAATTTCAGTAATAATGACATTATCACACATTTAACATTTAATTAAACGACAGATAAGAAAAACAACAAAAGATAGACATTTTTTTACCTCCTTGTACAGATCTTTTATTTGATTTTTCCCTTTTATTTGGAAGTATTGAAATTTGTCATGTTTCTTTTAATTCTGCTTTTATTGCCCTAATTATTTTATTGTATTAAGTGTCAATAAAGCTTGTTTTTTTTCAAACAATACAGGTGATTTTTGTTTACTTATAATACTAAAAAAGTTCACTTGCTTAAAAAATCCTCCCTTAAGGATGTTTTTTCAGTTATAAGAAAATCTTTAAGGTTCTTTTGGAAATTCTTAAATTTCTTTTATAATATTAGGACTAATAGTTTTTTTTACAAAGAAAAGAACAATTGAATATAACGTTATTGTTACATCTTTTTGCCCGCTGGCGGGTAAAAATAACAAATATTTCCATTGTAAATCTGTTAAACTTTTTCGGGAATATATTTAAGTAAAATAAAGAATATATATATTTTATTTACGTAATAAATAAGTTAAAATATATTTCGAATTTTTTAATTTGTTTAGTTGTGTATAACTACACACCCAAAAACACACACACACACACAGTAAAATTTTTCAATAGAAAACTACAAAGAGCATTTTTAAATGTTTTGAAGCTACGCATTTTTAAAATCAAAGTTATTTTCAACCTTTAAAGTTAGAATGAATAAATATTTTTGTAAAAAAACATTTTACCAGAAGGAATAGTTTAATTTTTTTCAAAATTGCATATTGTTCTGAATATAAGAAATTAAAATTTTTCTTGGAAATTTTAAGTGAAATGTATATTAAGTTGAAAGAATGATTATTTTTTTTTAAGATTTAAAAAAAAGAATCAAGCATAATATTTAAAATTTTTTTTAGCAAATTTTACAATAAGGTTAAAAAGTATGCTTAATTTTTTTAAGGTTCTAAAAAAAAGCATATTTAATGGAAGATAAAAATATTTGACTCCTATCAAACAACTGCTTGAAAGTATGTGATCTTGATTATCAGTGAACCAATTTGTTTCGTTATAAAAAAATTACTTATTTTAAAACGGGAAATATAATTACTATAAAACTTTAATTATTTTAATTAAAATAAATCTTAATATTTTTTAATATTAAGGAAGTGTATTATATATTTATATAATATATTTTTCTTAAAATATATATAAAATATATTTTTCCTAAAATTTTAATAACTTTCCATAATAATTACTAAAATAATATTTTCCTTTATCAATGGGTATATTTTCAGCAGCATATTAATCCTAAAATAAAAATTTCAAATTAGTAAATTAAATCTTTTTTCTTAATATTGCATTTTATATATAAAGTGACAATATTATCGAAGAGAATGCTTGAGTACATAATTTAAACAAATAAAATTTGTGAATCTTTATCATTCCTGGTTCTTATTTTTAAGTAACTTCTGAACAAAAAAAAAAAGTTGTGAAATATTAAAATGTGACACAAAATATTTAACAAGGAATTCAAATCAATTATTAGATTTCTGATTTCCAAACACGTGTGTAACAGGCATTTAGATATAATAAATTCATAAATATTTATTGAAAAGAAAGCCCCATAAATGAAACTTCTTTAATGCTCTGTAAAAGTACATCTATCTTGTCAATAACCTAAAAAATGTTTTTTGAAAGGCCAGAAAAGGATTCTTTCATTTAAAAATTTGTACTTTTACCATTATACTTTTGTAAAAATTTAACTGATGATGTAACATCAATTTTTATTACTACAAATGAGGACTCAATTAGGCACGCAAAAGTTAAATATAATAAAATTTCCAAGGATGATATTATTTTATCTACCAGTTTGTTTGAAAATGGGATAGTTTTCTTGAATCTTAAAAAGAAAAATAAACAATTTTTTTTCAAAAATAAACTCTTATTTTTTCCAGTATCTTTAGAATGATGTTATTTTTTCTTTTCAATAAAACTTATAAACTAAAAAATTTATTTCTATTATAAGAGATAATACATAGCTTCTACAATTCCTGCATTTATTTTCTCGCTCCAATTAAATTGATATGTTTTTAAAAACACATTCCTTTATAAATGCATTGATGCAAGAAATAAAATATTTTTTAAATTGATTGTAACCCCAAAATATATATTAATAATGAGTATATTTCTTCTTAGAAATAAATGCAAAGTTTTCCTTACAATTATTTTTATTTCTTTTGTACTCTTAGATAAAATTAATTCTGAATAAATAGGAAAAAATATGAAAATAGAAATCAAATATTATATGAATTCAATTGAAAGTATTATAAAAAAATTTAAATTTTATTGTATTTATTCTTAATGTTTAGCAATTAATTTTATTTAATTCTATGCAGAAAATGAAAACATTATTATTGAAATTGAATCAATAAATAACTGAAAAAATAAATCCCTGCTTAATAGGAATTTTAATATACGCCATTAATTTTATATGAAGTTATTTTTAGAGTAGTCAAATGAATTAACATCTGGGATTTGATATAATAATAAAAATATGGTTTTGTAAGGAAATATGTTATGAATTGTTTTCTGGAGAACTTTTTCTAATTAAGGATCTTACATTCAAGTTTTATAAGAGATGGCATCCGTAAAACTAAGTTATGCGATTTAAAATTCCTTTTTGCAATTTTTTTTTATTTCTAATGGTGGGCACACTTGAGCAAGTAAGTACATTAGCCCATTAGCCGCAACAACCAAATGCTACTCGTTTTATCGTTACCCGGTGAGGACCCGTGAACCAAGTACCGGAGGTACGAGTAGCATCACCCACGCTACACCACCACAAACCCGTTTATAGGGCGGGCCACATTCATCCATCATTTGAGCAAAGTACAAGAAACACATAGAGAAAGAGAAAGTACATTCATGTCCGAGCCGGGATTCGAACCCAGGTCTTCCCCATCCGTAGTCAGTTATGCTAACCACTAGACAGGTGGGGCGGCCCTTTTTGCAAAATCAGAATGAAAATGAATCATAGGTTCATTAATTGATAAATAAGATTAAATTGTCATTTTTATGAACTTCAAATCTATAAAATATATTTAGAAATAAGTTTGTGGCGTGATTGAACTTTTTTAATTTTTTTAAGAAAAGAATAGTGAATATGTTAATTGAAATTCTAACAGTTAGTAAAAATTGTTAAGAGAATTCGCTTATGAAAGGAATATTACTTTTTTATGCGTCAAATCTATAAAAAAAATTTGAAATATATTCAGGCTGATTTAGCTATTTTAATTTTTTCAAAAAGAATGGTGATTATGTAGAACAAAATTATCTTAACAGTATGCAAATGTTATGTTCTGCCATACGCGAATTATTTTTTGGCATAATGGTATATGAAAAAGATTTTATTAAGTAATTTTAAAATGCTCTAAATTGAGAGTGTTTAATAATACCTTGGTTCAAAAGAAGTTTTAATTTTTTTGTTCATTACTAAAAAATATTTGTTTAAAAATATATGTTAAACGTTTTGAAGCAATTTTTATTTATTTGTGTATTAACTTTTATATTTCAAACTTTTAATCCCATGTGACATTCATATTTTCTAATTTATTTTTAATATTCCTTTGTAAAGTAAGCCGTTCTTATAAAGAGATTTAACCCATGAAATAATTTTATATATTTACATCACATCATTATCCACTGAGATTACAACATGAAACATTAAAGAGATTGAAAATTAAAACATTATAACCGTTTCGATAATCCAAATTATTTGAATTACGAATTGTCCCCATTTAAACCTGATTTGAAATCTATGGAGCAAGCGTGTTTATCATTTGTTTAGTAGAATTAACCATTTCAATATGGTATTAAATGAAACAACTGTCACAGAATATAGATTAAACTTCATCGAAGAATCTGAGGTTGAAGGTAAAATCATCGGTCAAACTAAATTCAGATTTTGATATTATTGAAATTACTAAAGCAGGCATACATAGAAAATAATTTTGCAAAATATATATAACAATTTTGTAAAAATATCTCAATTTCTTGAAAATTTTCCAAATGTATATCCTGAAATAAGGAATTCAAAGCTTTTATAGACCTTGATTTTGGACGCATTGCAGGTGACTTAAACATCTTTATTGATCATATACTTATGGCAATTTTAAATAAACCAATGTAAAAAAGGAAGTTTCTCATATAGATTTAAAGTATTTTAAAATTAAATTCCACATAATTGTGATTTTTTATTTTTAAAATATCAAATTATGATGATACACCTGTTGAATGTTTCATAATTTGGAAAATTAAACTCTAAAATAAAATTTTTATTCCTGATAATTTAATATTTCCAGGTATTACATTTCGCCCATTAAACCTGCTATTAAAATCTTTAAAGACAACATTATTATATATTACAGCTGTTGATAAAATTTCTAATAAATGTGAATTTTTTCTGTAAAAATTTTTTATTTAGATTTAATTGATAAAGAAACTTTAAACTGTAGTACCTACAAACTTTTAAATTCTAAGCTCTATCATCAATAATAAAAAATATTCTTGGTTCTTATAAATTTTCAAATACAAACAATTATAATTTCCCCACTTAACACTAATTCCTAATTTTAATATTAAACTCAGATTTATTACTTGTGGCACTAATTCCTGTAATGAATAACCGGGTCTAATTTTTCTTATTATCTAAATATACTTCTGAAACACATTGTTAAATCTAAAGCTGGATCTATTATCGATAATGATAGACTGGTTTTAGACTTTCTTTCAAATAATATTATTTTGATTTCTAAGAACTTTTTACAATAATACCCGTTATCGAATTGAGCGACTTATTTTTATTTTCAAGATTACAAATATATCTTGAGAATAAAATAATATCAATATTTATATCAATATTATTAAATATTAATTTTGATTACCGGAATAAATTAGTTAAATTTAAATATATTTTATCATTAATTTTACAACGGGAAAGTATTTGTATTCAAAATTACAGAATTCTACTATATTCCAATTTTTTTTTCAGTATAGTTGAAAATTTATTTTTACATTATTTGGAAAATGCTTTATTTTTTAAAATCTTTTTGCGGTTAGATATATAGAGAATTTTATTATTTTCAATAATCTAAATTTTAGTGATATTTCTAAATCAATTTATCTCCAAACAAGCTTTCCTTAATTAAAACCAACATTTCCAACAATAGCTCTGAATTTTTAGATTTACTTATAAAAACTGAAAATTCAAGTACTTATATAGATATTTTCGATAAAATCAGCCAGTTCAATTTTAAATTTAATAGATTAGTTCACCTAAAATCCTATATTTCTTCAAAGATTTACAATGTAACATTTATAGTGAATTAAAACGCATATATACCATATTTGCAATTTTAAATTCACCAAAAACAAATTAAACAATTAATTAATCAATTTAAATATTATGATTTTTCTATTAATTTTATTTAAAAATATGTTGGAATTACGGAATTGCTTGTAAAATTGAAGTAATGCGTAGTTTTTATTACTACAGTAGGGCCACTCAAGGATTCACTTTCTTACTGGAATTCGAAAACACCTATTTTCACTTTAATTGCGCTTTAATTCAATTTTGAATTTACATTATAATTTATAAACTACTCTAAATTTTGAATTTAACTCATTACTTTTGGCAACCATATTTTTTTGCATTTAATATATATTTTTAATATATTGCTTTGATTTTATTTACTTTAATTTTTATGCAGACCCTCTTATGGAGAATAAATCAGTATTGCCGAATCACGTTATTCATGAACTATACTAACGACATGGTATAAATGCAAGAGGAGTTTTTCCATTCATTGCCGAATGTGTTAAACCAGTGCTATATAACAACATTTTAGTTATAGAGAAATCTACAGCAAATGCGACTCTTTTCCATCTTTATTTTATATTGCCGTCAGTTCTTTGTTTTAGGCCGGCAATTATCATCATATTTTAATTGTCTTTTCAATATATATATATATATATATATATATATATATATATATATATATATAATATAATATAGCATGAATCAAGAAACATTGTCAAAATGAAAAAGCAAAACAAGCTTAAAACGCGAATCAAAAATAACATAAGAATATGGCGTAGCAAACTTTGCAGCAAGTGTCCTTTTAACCGATGAGGCTACGTTCTTACTAGAGCCTTTAATTAATGTTCAATATCTGGATCACTTGTCAGGTTAAAACTCACACATATGCATGCCCGTAACTTAACAACTTGGGCTAGTATTGTAGGGGACTATACATTCGGATTTCACACCTCAATGACTTCACGTATTTTACATTCTTGAAAAAAAGCTTCTGCTAGACTGCTTTTACTGTTTCTACTTGTCGTAGTATTCATTTTCAGGAAGACGA
>JAPDSC010007704.1:0-14653 GCA_026290005.1 Latrodectus geometricus | reverse complement strand
GATTGTTCTTCCTACAATTATTATAGTGATTAATGTGAGAAGAAAACTAGTTACCGGTATGTGAAATGGCGGACTTTATCTATGATTACTCCAACTTATGTATGAAAATTTGTAAGAGTGTTTCACTGTGCTTAAAATTTGAATATTAATCAAACTAATGTATATTTGGTATTTAGATAATTAATTTGTATTAGAGATTTACATAATTCAATAGAGTATTCACACATTGGGTAAGCAAAAAATTTCTGCTTTTTCAATAACATCGCATTTTTTATAAATTGAGTCTGTCTTGTATCTTGTTTGAATTAAAGGTATTGAATGTAAAATACTCATATTTTTAAGAGACGAATGAAATATAAAAGATTATAATTAAAGTTGTATAAAATTCATATAATTTATGTAATAAAATATTTATAAATGCACTTTTTTAGCATTAATGTACACCAATTAATTGTTATTTTCAGATTACAAACATGATTATTTTTGTGTTAATTTTAAACTAATTTTCTTGTTTTTATTATTAACTCAATTAATTGGGTTTTCACTTTTATATTCAGTTTTTCCTATTTTTACCATGTTATGACACTTGGTGAGGCCAAATCAATCCGCGCTGTCAGGGACTGGGCGAATGAAGTCAAAGAGATTCTTCCGTTTTTGAACAGAGTATCCTCATACGAAGTTGGAAGTACGACTTTTGGCTCATAGATGGCAGCAACATCACCTGGGTCTTCCAATTTAGAGATAGGAAGCCAAAGAAGACCTAAGGATTAGCTACTAACACCCACAAAGGTATTAATTTAAATGGGGACGTTAATGCCACGACATATTTTACGTGCCCCAATCACATTAGTGAATACGATGGATCTTCGGCTGTAGTCAGGATTCAAACTCATTGCCTTCCGGTAACGAGAAAAACGCCCTAATCAACCAGGTCACTGTGGCTTTTTTTTAATCAATATATATTTCATTCATAACTCTTTTAGTATTTATAGTAATATAAATAAATTTGAGTAAAATGTATGAAATGAATAGTTTAATATAAGCTTTCATAAATTAATTTCAGTTTCAAATTTTTCTTTCCAATTATAAATATCATTATTTTTAGAATTAAATGATTTTGAATTAGTTATTAGATAGATTTCTATTAAGAAAAATATGATATATATTTTTATGAAAGTTATCAAATAAGAATTTTTCGTTTTAAAAGTCTTTAACATGATTGTCTTCGATATTTTGTGATTAAATTTAAAATAAAATAATTTAATAATTGAAATAAAATACAATTCAATTAAAATAAAGGGGATTTACTATGTTTACATTATTTCACATTAATTTTATGACATATAAATTTGACTAATATCTAGTTAATATTCTAAAGAAATAATATTAAATATTTTTCCAGTTTGGATTCAAATAAAATTAAAAAGATACTGAAAATGAGAAAATTAAATTCAAATTCTAAATGGAAGAATATTTTTGATAATTAGCATAAATGATTATAATATAAGTTTAGAAACACATTTTATAAGGGAAAATATAATATATATTTTTTTGTTTGTGAAAATACATTAAAATTAATTGAATAATAAATATCCTTCTATTTTGTTGTGATTAAATGTTTTGAGTAAAAGAGCTTTAAAGTTAATTAACTAAAAAGTAATTTATTTAGATTTGTATTAAGAGAGAGGAGTTTTTAAATAAATAAATTAGTTTTTCTAAATGCAAAGCCTAACGCATTTTTTTCAGCTTCTTGAGATGATCTGTTTGTAATAAATTAAGTTTAAATTAATTATCAACAACATTTATAATGGTAGCTCAAATGGCGATATCTAAGCTATTAAAATATTGAATTAAACTACTAGATAATCTCAGGTGCTTAGATTCTCTGCTGTAATTTTCAAATGAGTTTCTTAAATTCAAAGATAAAAATTTACTTTGTTTTTCAGTGTTTTCTTGTATAATTATATGCTAATCTCACTTAAAAAATTACCTTTAGAAAAACTTGCTTATAAATGCATTTCAACTGTAGTTTCTTAGATTGAATAAATGGAAAACAACTCACCTTCTTATAAATGTATTGTATTTAAAAGATTGTTTACTCATATGTATTCTTAACATAGTAGAAAATCAAGGAAGGCATCAATATCTCAAATAATTGAAATATTATTCAATAAAATGACATTTTTTATTCCAAAATTTATTATAATATTTCAATGTTCTTTTCAATGATTATTGTTAATTTAATCAATTTATATTACTAATCTTACATTATTATTAATTGGTTTTAAAAAAAGATAAATACCCTGTTGTGGTAAAATAAATTTAAGATACTGCAATCATGCCATAAGTAAACAATTATATTCCATATTTGTTAAAATCTATGAAGAAATGTAATGTACATAAACGACTTTTATTGAAACAAACAAACAAATAAATAAAATGTTTAAGAAAAACTATATTAAGTCGCCAGGATCAGTATTTTTTGAAGCCACCAGTGGTGAAATAAGTGCTTCTGTAAAATGCGATTTATGAATATAGCACACTTGAAATTTTTGACTCAGAAGATTGTTTAGTATTGTTTGTATTCATACCCACAAAGTTCGTCTGTAAGAGCTATTGGTTGATGGTCATCAGCGAGACTGACAAATTCTTACACATGTTCAACATGAGACTAATGAAGTGAGAAAAAGCTTTAGGAAGATGTTGTGTCCTGCTGAAAAAACAATTTAAATATTTTATGCTACAGCTGTGTGGATGTAACTTTGATGAATGATAGACTTATCTATTTCTTTTAAAAAGGATTTCAAGCTCTAACACTTCATTGATGTACGTTTTGTAACTACCATTACCCAATATACTTAACAGCTGATATCGTCAATAATATGAAATGTATTCCAGCTTACCATAGATATTTAAAGGTCTTAAGGCAGTCCACATTGGGGCAGAATTTGATGAAACAAATCATAGATTAACATATCACCAACTTTTCAGATGTTATAATTTCTTTCAGCACAATGAAAATTAAGTATGCATTGTCTTTAACAGTGTTCATTCCTAGTTGTCAAATTCTTTTCAGTGCAATGCTTCCGAATTTACATTATGCTGTGCAGTGTTAATGACGCACTGAAGCTGATATTGCGCAGTCAAAAATCATGGTCTATTATTTTTATCACATTCAAATTATATTCACTTAAATGCTTTCTTTTTTATGGATGAAGCATTTTGTCTGACTTTACGACTAGCAGATATCGATAAATAAGTTAAAAAGTATTTTTATAATCTCTTGTAAAAGGGCAGTGTTCTCGTTCGTCTCGTTAGAGGATAATGCTCAGTTCACGCAAGCGTGGTAATTCTGAGATTTTAATCATCTAAATTTTAAGAAAATTTCTGTTCAGTATGTATCTGAATATTCCTTAATAGCTTTCCACTTTTTACAAATGGATGATTAAGGTTAATATTCATTATTTTATTTGCTTTTAGTTGTGATTTGAAAGATCTTTGAAGTTATTTTCTTTTATTAAAAAATTTTTAAATTATTTTTTAGAGTATTTTGTTGTTTTCATAGCAACATTTATTTCATGAAGTTAATATACACATAAGTTATTTTAATGAACTTATTAAAAAGGGAGTTTTATATTCTCTCATCATATATTTATGCGTATTAAATATGCGAGATGAAATATTTTTAACGAAATCTTCGTTGTGAAGATATATTATTAATAATTATTTAATTTGACGTTAATTAATTAGCTTGGAGCGTGTTTTCATTTGAAAGATAAAAATTTTACTCACAAATTGAATATAAATATAAGTTTTTTAGATTAGTACAAAATGTAATATAAATATTACAATTAATGTTGAAATTTTGTCTAGCAATTTTAATTTTGTTATTTCACTTAATGAAATTGAGATTTTAGAAGTGAATTTAAAAGATCTTTTTTTTATAATTCCCGTGACAATAATTCATGGAATATTTAATAGTTTTGATAAATTTACTTAGTGTATCAATTAAATTAGTTATAGCAGGATGAAGTATAAGATGACTTTAAAAATCCAAAATAGTTTCTAGACTATTGAATATCACATAAGTAGGTATTTGATGGTATTTTAAATTGCAGTTTTATTATATTTGTAAATTATGGGCAGTTTTGGTTACATGTATAGGGTGTGAAAATGGAATTTCTTAATAGGTGATACAATTGAAAAACATTATATTTAATCTTTAATTGGGGATAAAAATTTAGTTTAAGTTTAGTAATACTTATTTAATAATTAATATGGAAATATAAGAAACAAGAAGTTTTGAGGTTTATCTTTCAGGAATATTTTTAATAAAATCCTTACTTATTGTTATGAAAAGGTTTAAAAGTTAATGACAAAAAATAATTACAAATCATTATGATTCTCTATTTAAAAATAGATTAGTTGTATTTGTCAACAAATCATGAATTAAAATAAATTTAAAACTTACATAACATTATTTAGAATTCCCTATAGAATAAATGTAGGTTACTTAGGAAATAAATATGAGAAAAGCTTCTTATATCAAATATGAGCAGCGAGTAAAATATTGAACATGAACATAGTTCAAGAAAGTTTGCCTTTGGAATAAAATATAATTTTTAATAGATTTATTCCAATTAAAAGGAAAAAGTAATTTCCTGTAATATAAGAATGCTCTTATTTTGTTTCGTTAAGCATTTTATTTTTTTCAAATATATAAAACGTTTTAAAAAACTAAATAATTTTCTGGTAAAATTTTAATTGGAATTACTATATTGCAAATGATTTTTAATTAGTGTTTTTTTATTGTAATGGAATTTATTTTTGTTATGAGAATTTTTGAGTTTCTTTTAATTAATTTTTTGCTTGATGCGTTACAAAAATAGAATCATCAATTTCCATTCTCATATCTTTTTAATTATATTCAGAAAACTTAATGCATATAACTGAAGTAAAGAATCAATGAAGTAAAGTTTCAAGCGAAAAGCAAACATTAGTATGTAATAATCAGCATGTACTTCTGCTTATAGTTTATTAATTTATCCTTTATAATTTATTCTATTACTTAGGAAAATTGCTGATTAAATGCTTTTCTTAAAATGCATGTTACAAATTATATTAATATACTTTGCCATAAGAGAAAAATGGTTTAAAATCAATTAAATTTGAATAATGTATTCAAATTTAAAAACATAGGTATTCAAGATTGCATTAGATTACTGTTAAAATGCAATCATTACTTGAGCATATACTAAAATATGTGTCATTGTATTAATTTCCTTTACTATGAGTGCCATTCCAAGGTAATGGATAGTTTTGTTATTGGAAATAAACATTTATATGTATTGCTGTTTAAATATTTAATACAATACGTTGTTATATATTATTTTTTAAATGACTTGTCATTTTCTATACTATTTTTACATACAGCGCAAGCATTTTAAAAGTGGATATGCCAAATTAAACAGATTCCAGTTTTAATTATAATTTTTTAATCTTATTGCTTTGAAGTATTAATCAAAGTTTTGAAAACATTTTAATGTATTTATGTTCATATATTTCAATATCGAAGCAACTACGTTTAGACACCGAGCTATCAGCTGAGTAGCTCTCAACTTGAGTTCAGTTCATCAGCTCGTAGGTTCGAATTCCACCTTGAACAGTGGCTCAAAATCTTCTCCAAACTGTATGGTACCAAATTAACCCGTTGTTCTAAGTTATGAGACTATTGATAAATTGAAATTTAAGTTAATATCATTCTATGATTATAAAATAAGAGTCAATTTCAAATTTTTATAATTCTATACTCATTTTGAGGAACAATGAATTTTTTTTCTCTTGTTTTTCTTCAGTAAGCACTCCTCGAACATTCCCTTTGTATCTCAATCTATTATATAGAGAGCATTTAAAACAATTATCAAATGAAACAAATAACGATTTTGGAAACTATAGATTATTTAAAATTTTTATTAAGTATCTGTAATTAATAAATCTAGTTCAGAATGACAATAAATTATTCATATAATTTTATTATCTAAATTCCGAATTTAGGATTAAAATTTGTTGCTTTCGATTTTTTTGTGTGTGTGATCTTATTTCAAACACGGAATATATATTTAAAATATCTAAATTTTTAAGTTTTGTCTGTTATATTATTTTTGAATTAATAATAATGTCAGTAGATCATGTAAATTTGTTAGTTGTAAAGCTCTAATAAATTAATTTATTGTTTCTGGAAATTCAAATGATTATTAGGTGGCTAAAAAATTTTAAATTGTTTCTTTTGTATAAGGATGTTACATTTTAATGAGTTAAATATAATAGAAACTTATTTATTACGGACAAAATCTCATTGAAATATAAGAATTTACCATAATAAAATTGTAAATTTAATTTTTTTAAGCACAATAATATGTTAGTAAGTGGAAAGAAAAATTTTTTAAAGCAATAAAAATATTTATAATTTAAAACCATATTTACTAAATAAAGCTTTGCGTGATATTTTAATGTTGATATATTTAGTTTATTAAAAAATAAGAACTTGGGAATTTCAATTACCAAAAATATGGGTTAATGTCATAATAATTTCTCATTAATTAAAGGGACATATATAATTCAGCTGAATTTTTAAGACCTAATAAAATTATCTCCATTTATTGACTTTAAGTTTGTGCTTGCATTTCAACTAACATTTTCGGTATATTATTGATAACTTGATTAGGATCTGGATTAGATTAAAATTAAATTAGAGATTTTTAAAGTGGAATGCAAATTACTGTGTACATCTTATCAACCTGCAAATTGTTTAAACAAGCACCAACATGAGGACACTAAGTTGTTTATTTAAATGATTTTTTTATAATAAATGTGAAAGTATTTTTTTAATTTTTTTTATTTATAAAATCATAAGAAGGAAAGATTTGAGAAAGATTTGTAGTTTATATTATTTTGAAAAGAAAATCGTTTTTTTTAGAGATAAAATGTTTGTAAGTTGGAAAATATTTTTTTTTCAAAAAATGAGCTATGGGATCAACTTAAATTACAGTTGATTTATTGAAGAAAAACAAACATAAGTACTTCTAATATCGAAGGGGAACTTAATTAAGCAAGAATAAACAAATCTTGTTTCATTGTCATTAATCAAGTAAAAAGTATCATTATTAAAATAGTTTCTACAAAATATACATTGAAACTATTTCGAGCAAATTACTGTAAGATTAATTAATTTTACTAAAGAAAGCATAATATTTTCATCATGATTAATATTTAAAAATATTATTTAAATTTTCAGTTTCACAATGAATTTTTGTGTGTGCTTAGTTTTTAAAACTCATTTTGTTTTTGAAAAATGAAAGTAAGGAGATGATTTGGAGAAGTATGAATAGACTAGAAAATAAACCTTAATTATATATTTTTTACTTAATTTGTCTTATGAAAGTTTCAATTTGTCGGATGACATAATAGTTTTTGTAATTTTAGTCGCTAATTTATCAGAGTAGATTAAATTTCGTGTTTTTTTTCAAAGTGAAATTGAATATTAAAAATAGCAATTATTAATTTTTGTTTCGCTAAAATTTGCAAAAGAAACTATTAGCCACTTTTATTATAATTTTCTATAATATTTTATAATTAATCTAAGATTATTTCATAAATAAAGAGCGTACACTATTATAGTAGACACATAATATAAAAATATTTCTGAAAACCAAAATCTATTTTAATGAAATCTTTATCCTTAACATCAAATACCAAAGCTTTAATTTTATTTATAGGTTTTTCAGCCAAACATTTTTATGTATCAACAGCAAAAATCCCTCAATTTATGACATGTTTGTTTATATCAAAATAGCCTTGTATTTAAGGTATGTTTGGAATATTTTACTCCCTTAAAATTGGTGGATAAATTTAACATAATTAAAAATATTCAAGTTTGAGTTATTCTATATTTTGAATCTCTCGTGTCTAATTTTAGAGATTTTCTGATGAAATTTCGACTTATATTCTCTGATCTTCTTGCGGTCAAAGAATATATCAACGTATAGAATATTGCTTTGGTTTTAGTATCCAAAAAAAAGTTTGAAAAGATGAAAATATGAATTTCAAGAAACAATAAAAGAAATCACCCTCTTAGCCACGAAACATGCATTAACCTATTTTTCCGAAAAATGTCCGTTGATAACTATGTTCACATCTGTGTCCAGTGAAAAATTGGTTAGAATAGAAGCCGTACAGTAGAAAAGTTTTTTGATAAATCTATTTTTGATAGTATGAATATTACTGTTCTATAAAATTGCGAGAGCTTCACTGTATTTCTGATATTAAAATAAATTTGTAAACATAAAATTCGTCCTACTGTTAATGTTTTTGATGATAAAATTGATGTTTTAATTTATATGTGAAAGGAAAATTTCATGATATTTTTGAATTATAGTTTTAAAAACTGAAGTTTTAAAATTATATAAATTCCATTATTTATGGAAGTGGTCATTAGATTGCATATTTTCTTCTCATGGGAAATATCAACTTTGATGCCAAAAATTGTTGCAGTCAGCAAATAGCTTCTGATTCTATGGCTCAAAATAACAAAAATTCATTAGTGCTTGAGATACTATCAGTAAATAAAGCAAATTGGAATATCATTTTTATCATAAAATACTATTTGTTAACGGAAGAGTAATGTCAAAAACATTTTAAAATTTAAATAAAATCTTTACAGTTATAGGAACAAAATTATACAGTAGGCAAGAAAAAATTATCATAGGAAAATTTTAATTTAGCTTTGTGAAATTAGAACACCGATTTTAAAAATTAAAGAAAAAAAATTGAAGAGTAGCAAAAGTTTAGTAAAAAATGCTAGGAATATAAATTTTTAATGTTTTGCTATGCAATAGTCATTGTGTAAGTGAATAACATGAGCAATGTAAAAATTATTGCCCCCTTAATTGGAATAAGTTTAATACAGGAAATATGAAATCCTACGATTAAGAATAAGGTAGCAAAAAGCGGCTTAATATGGATATAAAAATCTACTGCACATTGTGATAAGAAAGCAAAGGATTTCATGGTTTCATCCTAATGAATAACTATTATAAATTTTGCTATCTATTTGAAAACTAATAGCTGGTTTAAGTCAAATAGAGGTTACAGGATGATTAAAGAGGAATTTTGTGACACCATAGTACGTTTAAAGCATTTTCTTTGTCATTCCAAAATCTATTTTTACAGTATGGACTGATGACAATTATTTGTTCTTATGAATTCTTAGAATTAAGCATATTATTCTAACTCAACTAAAACTCTCATTGGTTTCATCCCCGTAAAATTTGTTAATGATAACTGTTGATGGAGAAATTCACGTCGGCTGTTTATTCGTAATGTCATCAGAATTTTCTTTTGCGTGCATGGTGTGGTAGAAAATGACATTTGAAACATACCCAAAGAAGTTTTCATCATTAAAGAGATTTTTGATTCACAGAATATTCCAAATTTATCATTCAAAGTGAAGGCTTTTCAAAATATTGTATGCGAAGAAGATTCTTTCCTGGTATAAAAAAATTCATTCGAAACTTTTTCGTAATGAGGACAACATTTTTAGTATCTTTTTAGATTGAATAATCAAGTATATCTTTTTACAGAAAAAGTAAATATTTTCATCTAATATACAATGACATCATTAATGCATGTATTTATGATATCATTAATGTATATCATTTGTGGCTGTAAAAGTTGACGGTAAAAATGATAACATCATTTTGTTCCTGGAGCAACTTTAGATTAACCTTTGCTAGATCATATAATGCATTTTAATCCTCAATCTCGATAAAAAACGATAAAAATCATGAATTAACCTATTACATTACATGATATGTATACCTTCCAGGATAGCTAAATTGTTAAGTTAAAAAATGTTTATTTAGTTATTTTTTTCTCGGATACTTTTAATGACTAGAACTTTTCTCTAAGCAATATCTCTTTTCATCCAACTAATAGCTTTGATAATTAAAATAATTATATTGTTAGCTGCATTGTTTCAGAGTATTTATATCTGTATAATAGATGTACTTTTTTTTATACCATACTGGCATATACTGTTAATCACTCTAATTCATGTACATATTTTTGAAACGCCACAATATTATTTTAATTGTTCATAGCTTTTTATGTCTTTTAATCTAAAGTACTATGATGAAATTATAACAGTGTTGTATGCAATCACTATTTTTGATTATTTCTTTATGATTAGGAGCTAATATATAAAGGATGCAATTTATCAAATTTGATAAGTTTGTGATTGATTAGTGAATGTTTCTGCAAACACATACTCTGTTAAAGTATATTAACTTCTGTACTATATGACTTTTATAAATATATTTGTAGTACTAGTATCCTTCATACAATAAAATCTGAATATACTAAATTTTAGTATTAATTGGAACAATTTCAGCATAAAATATAGGAAATATGATTACAACTAAACTAAAATGTAATTAAATTCAATTCATTTAATTTTTCATATTTGAAAAATTTTAAAAAATTAAATAAATTAAAGAAATATTTTATATTATTTGTATACTAAAGACATGAAATTATACAATATAATGAATAAAATGTTGCTATTTTTGTTTTCCTATTAAATGAAGTAAGAATAGATTGAAATATTAGGGTATGATGTGAGTTAGACATTTGTCGGTCTAGAGTAGGGATACAAGTCTTTATATAAGCAGGTTAATAGAGCAATGTCCTTAATCTAATTCGTATAGAAGAGAAATGTCCCAGGAGAATTTATTAAATGTTTAGATTATCAGCAAAAGTAGTATAAAGACAAAGAGCATGTCATGCTTTTTGAGATGATGCAATGAATGTACGAATTGCAAGGTATTCGTTTTTAAAAATTCATTTAGAGAGATTCATGCTAATGAAGTAGACTTGCGCCAAGCACTCAAGAGCTTTTTTACGTCCAAAACCCAGAGACTTACCACAAGAAAAGTACACAGCTAGAGACACGTTGGCAGAAGATGTTGGATACCGATAGATTATTTCTTGAACTTACAATAGGCAACAATTTCTGTAAATATTTGCCATTTTGGCCATAAAAATGGAGAAATATTTATAGATTACCCTGCATATTGATCCCCGGAACGATAATAAGCAAATTCCTGAAATATTCATTCAGTTGGTCCAAGTTAAAATATTCGAAATACTGAGTATCATACAAATAATATTTATTAAGATTGTATTTTTGTTAAGATTTTCACAATTTATTCAACAATTTTCTCCAGAAGTAATTACATATTACAAGCATATTTGAGTGTGCTTTCTCTCTTTCTCTCTTAATTTCATGTAAAACATTTTTCTTATGTTATTTAGATATAAATAATTGTTTTAAAAATAGCTATAAATTATAAAGAAAAATGCTTTCTTCAGTTACATTTATCTGTATTTTAACTATGCTTTTTAGTTTTTATAAATTAAAAATGTGTTAATTGACATTCTTTATCATGTATTCTATTTATGGTTGAAATTTCTAATGTTTGAAAGAGAGAGATATATTGTTTTTTTTTATTAAAAAAGTATAACTTATTTAATATAATTTTTTTATTCTTAATTTTTATAGTTTCAATCTGTTTTTACGGACTAGTCTTTTTCTGATGCATCAGAATAAATGTTGACTAAAAAATTAATGATCTTCAATAAAATAATTTTTCCTAAAATCCAAAATTAATTAAGTTTCCGGAACATTTGAAAAATTATTTAGAGAATAAGGATTCAGAAATGAATGGAAGAAATAATTACCAAATCGTATTTTCATAATGGTCACTGAAATGAATATTCATTATCTTAAAATTAGTTTTCTTTGATAAATAAGCTCGTTTAGTTCCAGCAATAGAAAAAGGAATTATTTTGGAAAAAAAAGATGAAAAACTGTTGATTGAAAATTAAAAAGGATCGGTTGTTAGGAACAATTTAAAATAAAACATAAGGGATTCGCTTTGGAGACAATTAATTGAATAAGTACTTTTTTATTCTATTTTGCATTTAATAGAAGATTTCATATTTTTTTAAGAGCTTTGTTGAAAAATTGGGGAAATGTATTTAGAATGGTCCGCGTGTATGTAATCTATAATATGTTCACACCGAACCTTTTTAGTTTCTTAAAAATCCAATTTTGCTTTGAATGATTTAAAGATGATAGAAGAGTCCTCTTACCATGAATTTTCTGTCATATAAATATTCATGTGTAGATTTTACTTTCCATTATTTAATACTTTGTTAAATTGTGTATAGTTGCTTTAAATAATAAATTAATAATTGACTTTTGTTGTTTACTATAGCTTATTTTACTAGACCTCATGTCTGCTTCTTTCTCATTGATAAATATTTTGATGTATTGATCATTTATAAAATCATATTAAATTAATAGGATCTTAAAATTCAGATACGGAATTGTTATGTTTATACTATAAAATCATAAATTGTAAAAAAAAAATTAAATTATTATTTATGTTGCAGGTATATATGATTGAAATAAGAATTTCTTTTTAAATTCTTAAAAAATAAATAACTTAGCACCGGAAAAACATGTTAATGGTTTCTGTTAAAAAAAGTTTTGACAATGTGCAACACATTTTTAAGCCGTTTTTCTTTGAGATGACTCTTCTGACTTTACAGAACTTGGGCTGAATTTTGATAAATGCACAAGTATGCACACCACAACTTTTAACATTTTTTCTGCGATTACACTTCTGAGTTTTATTTAATCTTGGCTGGATGTTAGTTGTCTACTCACATAGGCACATTTAACACGCCTTTCTTTAAGAAATTTTTTTTCAGTTTGGTATATTTCGATGAAATTTTGACTGCTACACAATTAACAACACAATGCTCTTTTTAAAACTATTTTTTCTATAATGATTCTGTTGAGTTTGAGTAACACATCTGACAAATAAATTTAAATAATATTAAGTGTATTTTTTTTAAATACATTACTTTGTCTTTAAGCTTTATAAAGAAATATAATTTAAAATTGTTGAAAAGAAGAGTTATATTCTATATTAATTTTTTAAGAAACGAACTCAAAAGTTATTTTGCCACCCAACCTGTCTAGTGGTTAGCGTAACTGACTACGGATAGGGAGGATCTGGGTTCAAATCCCGGCTCGAGCATGGATGTATTTTTTCTTTCTCTCTGTGTATCTTGACCTTTCCTCAGATGATGGAGGAATATGCCCGCCCTATAAACGGGTTCGTGGTGGTGTGGTGTGGGCGATGCTACTCGTTTCTCCGTGACTTGATTCACAGGTGCCCATCGAGTAACAATAAAATGAGTAGCAGTTTCCAGCCTTATTGTGGAAAATGGGCTAATGTTACTTACTTGCTCAAGGGAGCCCACCATTAGAAATAAAAAAAATAGTTATTATTGATGATATAAAACAATCAGCATTTTTTGATTATGTAACAAATAAGCAGAATAATTCTAAAAAAATTCTAATTCTCAATATTTAGTAAAATATATTGCATATTATGTAAATATATTCTAAGTAAGTAGCATTATGAAGTATATAAGAAAATATTCTAATTGTAAAAAATTAAAAAATTCTCTTAATTGCTCGATGTGATTTTTATCTATTAGTCGATTTGTCTCTAAGAAATGTAATATATCTTAGGGTCATCATTTTCTTATTAATTTAAAGAGCAATATGACTTCTTCATATTTCAACTTAAATAAATTCACTTTAAATAACAGAAAGTAACTCAATGTTGTTAGTAAAATTTTAATTTTTTATATCATTTTTAAAGGATTTCCAAGCGTTATTTATAAATATTCAACGACACTGTTATTTTTTTGGCTTTTACCTCTTTTTATTAAAAGAAAAAAATATACTTGAGTAGAATTAACTGAAAATATTTGCAGGAAAAATATTTCATTCTATATACGAATTATCTTTCTATGTTTTTTATTGAATTACTTTATTGAATAAAAAAAAGCCATGATTCAAAATTTCAAAACTATAAATCTTATTGTGGTTTTCCCATATCTAGAAAAGTGACAAAAAGTAGAAAGATCAGAATTTTTTTATGGATAGATTATTTTCCTATTTTTATTCCTACAATAAGCAGAAGGGAACAAAGCTAAAGGAATATCAGTATCTTTTTAAACAGTGGTTTCAAAATATGCGCTTTTTATTTTTTATTTATTAAAAAATATTATTTCCTTACATACAAAATTCTTCATATACTCACATAACCATCGCAATTTAAGTCTAATTATGTATGATGCAAGATATCATAGAGGCTTGATTTCAAGTTTTTCTCAAGAGAATAAATTAAGCATTCAATATCACTTTCTCTATAATTAAGAAAAAACTTTTCCATTATCCGCAGCACCATAGCCATGTGTTTAATTCATTTTTTCTCTGATTATTCAACGGATATTTAGGAAAGTATTATACCTTTTCAGCTTTCAGATGAGATGAAGGAAATTAAGGAAGTCATTTTCTTATGTTTTTTTTCGTTTTCTATTGAGTAGTTAGCCGTAAAATTAAGAAACTGCCACACAAAAAAGTTAGGGGAAAAATAATTGCTTCTCATCATGGGTTCATAAGACTTCCGTATAATAAAAATTGGAGAGTTCTTGTAGATGATCTTTCATA
>JAPDSC010007703.1:104822-116334 GCA_026290005.1 Latrodectus geometricus | reverse complement strand
AAAAATATCAAATCACTCTTTCCATGTTTCCAGCAACCATATGTCATTTCTTACCATTTTTCCTCTTGTGTGTGTGTGCACTCCGTCCAACAAACGATATAATATCAAGCCAGTTTCTATGATTGTTCGCTAGAAATTCTTTAGGTATCAATATTGACATCTTGAGCTGAAATGTGATATAGAGACTGCATCAAAAAATGTATACACTTTGAACCATCATAGAAAACTTATGTTCCGTTCTACAAGGTTCAATTGTTGGAAATGGAAAGCTTAAAGTCCAGTTTGAAACATAAACACTCTTTCTCACGATAATATGATTACCATTAAACAAGGCGATCTTTAGCATCAATGTAGTTCTAAATACAAGTCATCTCTGATTCCACACATCATACCAAGTGCCCAATGTTATTTTTGCACACACCGTTTGAATCTTTTCCAAAATGTGTCTAGGTTACGTGGTTTACGTTTTTACACCTCATCCTTTACTGTACCCCATAAGAAGAAACCCAACGATATAAAGTCCAGAAAGCGTGAAAGTGACTCAATTAACCCCTTGCGTCCTACTTACTAGTCATGCAAATTTTGATCCAGCTATGTTCATGCGTCACAATGATAGTGAGGAGGTACGCCATCTTATTGGAATTCTTATTTCAATAAGAAAAAGTCTTGTTCCAGCTTGTTGGCCATCTTGTTGAAAATAAAACTTGTCATTACCGTATAATGTACGAATGTTAGAAAATGTGCGGAATCTGTTAGCAGTGTTGGGTATTTTTCGCCTGTTACATTACCTTCAAATTTGAAAGGCCCAATAAATCTACTTGCATGCAAACCTCGTTATTTTATTTATTATACGGATGGGCATATACTCCTATAATTTGAACCTTGTAGAACGAAGTTTCTATGATGATTCAAAGTGTGTATAGGTACATTTTTGGAGCCCCTGTATCTACATGAGAAAATACAGATATTTTCTAAACTGCAGTAATTGAAATTGGTTTTTAACAAATCTCTTTTTATATACTGCAATTTCAATTTGTATATTTCCCCCGCGTGAATTAAAATTGAAATTTTGATCATTTATACCTTTCTTTATTAATGCATTCGATATTAGATTATTTTACAAAATTTTCAAATCCCTCCAATGGTTCATTATTGCTTTTACAGTTTTTATGAACAACGATGTAGAAGAAAATGAATTCTTGTGAATGCAAGATGTCTATTTCACTCTGTAAATAATTTAATTTAAGAATAGTGCTTAAATTGCTCCGTATAATGCAAAGTTTGTAAATTATAAATACACATTCAATGACAATGGAGGCAATTAAAATATTTCTTAGAAAATTTCTAAAAAGAAACAAAGTTTAAAACTACTTAAGTATTTATTTGACTTTATTAAGACCTCCTGGGTTGATGTTTTCAAACATTAATTGAAAAAAAAAATTTCCAAATAATAAAAATTATTATTTACACACAGAGATATGTGATATTGACTTAAAGTAACTTCCTAAATAATTGGTAACTTAAAAACAAATGTTAAATTTTATTGAGATGAATAAAATAGATATAAATATTCTGTTTCGTGTTTAAATAAAATTACATGTTTTAAATATAGAATTTTGTTGATTTCTAATGTTCATTTTTACATATTGATTAAAAGGAGTAAATTTACACTAAGTTTTGATTCCAAAGATTCGAAATTGCAGAAAAACCTTATTATTCAAAATTTGAAAGGAACTAATGATGTTATCTCTTATATATTGTTGTATGAATTTACTTCAAAACTTCAAAATTACATGCGCTTCTTTTTTATGAAGAAACTTTTCCATTTTGATTTACCTTAGATAAAATTTCTCGAAATTAAATAAAATATTTAATAACAATCTTTGTATTTTTTATTAAATTATATCTATCTTTGTCATTTAAAAATTTTTATAAAGTATAAAATGCTGCAATTTTATGCATGCACACAAATAACATTAATAACCCGAGGTATATAATACATGGGAACGCGGGCGCGCGTCTTTTATTAACGCATTTATGTAGAGAGAGAGAGAGAATTCTAAAATTTACATATTTTAAACATTAAGTTCCTTTTTATATGAAAGGAAAAATCTATGTATTTTGTAACATCAAATTATTTTATTCAAGCAACCGTAAAAATAATGAAAGACAAAATAATATATAATGTGATAATAAGCTTATTCAAATTTTTGAGTAATTCACTTAAATTGTTCTCTTCTTTTATATAATTAAGTTTCTTCCCGCTTTTCTGAAAGATAATTTGACTTATCAAAAAAACACATGTTTCTTTGCATAAATCATAAAAAAAATTGATTTCGAAAATTTACTAAAAATAAATTAATATAACCGACTTTCTGATAATTTGATATTCATTATAAAAACAGTAACATGAACATGCTTTCCTAATTTAAAATTGCTTTATTGAAATTTAAGCGTTAGTACTTTTCTTTAACTATGAAAAGTTTATCATGAAAGTCTTTAACTATATTTTCGAATTTCAAAGTTTGCTATTGATGAATAAAATGATTAGAGTTGCATAAGCTGAAAGTGTATTTCTTGTGCATGTTATGTGCATGTTATGACATGTTATGTTCCAATTCGTGCCAAAATCTGCAAACATCATCACTCATTAAAAAATCGATCCTAACTTTATTATATTCATAACAATATTTTAACTTTAATGTTAAAAAATAATAACTATATGAAAGTTAAAATCACACAAAGAAAATTTAATTTATTATTGCTGAGTTTTTCAAACTATGCAGGTTTTGACATTTTTCAAACTCAACAATAATAAAACTCATTATTCATTATTAACACTCATTAAAAATTGATCACATATTACTATGCTTATAACAATACCTTATAACTCTTACTTTCAGAAATGTGATACCGATGTAAGAATCCTATTAAGAAATAATTTGATTTAATATCTTTCAGTAAAATTTTGTGCCACCCATTCTGTCTAGTTGTCAGTGAACCTGACTACGGATGGGGAGGACCTGGGTTCGAATTCCGACTCGGGTATGGAAGTTATTTCTCTTTCTCTGTGTTTCTTGTCCTTTCCGGAGATGATGGATTAATGTGGACCGCCCTATAAATGGGTTTGTGGTGATGTGACATGGGTAATGCTACACGCCACTGTGACTTGGTTCACAGGTGCCCACCAGGTAACGATAAATGAGTAGTAGTCTTTTTGTAGTGAAGGGTTAACCCCCCCTCCAGTGCCCACCATTAGAAAAAAATATAACTAACTATAATGTAATAAATTAATATAACTAAACTGAATGTTATGAAAACCTCCAAGAGGAATGAAGGCATATAGTGCCCATATTCTGATTTGTAATATATGTTGTTTGATGCTGCATATAGTGCCAGAACTTTCATACGATTTCACAAACCAAATATGGTCTGTGAAAAAGTTCCTCAGATGTCCTGTTTGGTGTTCAGCCAACTCGAAACTCCAGTGTTTAGATCCCAAGCATGCTTGGTAGTCAGTTTTATAAGCCCATTAAAGGGATGAAAAGCTGAATCAATCCTTCTCAACCCAAGGATCCAAACACGGATCTGTGCCTCGGAAACAGGAAGACCTACCACTAAGTCACGAGGTTTCAAATTCTTATATAAAAATAGGAATTTTCATGAGAATTTTTTCTTATAGAATCAAAAGGGAAAATATTTGTTAATAATTTCTTCAGATATTTTAACTTAAATAAAAATATCGAACATTATATAAATAATATGAATTTTAAAAAAAAAAATTATTGTCATCTATAATGATATATCACAAAATCAATAAGTTTTAACGGTATTGTAATGGTTCACTTCATTAGAATATTTCATCTGTGGAAATCAATTTATCGTAATTTCTTTGACGATAAGAATGCTCGCGTGATATGATAATAAGACGATAATATAGATAATGAAGATTGATTGATATCTAAAATACATTAGAAAATCTTAATTCCATATAGATTTATCAACAAAACCCAGAAGATTACAAACTATAAATTATATTATTAAAGTAATTTTGTGTATTTAATTTCTCATTACATATTACCAAAGAATTTATTTATTCATTTCAAAGTATATATAATTTCATTTTTAATACTTATACAAGCATTAATATACATGAGCAATAATTTTTATAATTTTATTTATAATTATTTATAATTCCTCTGCTTTTATAAAAGCAGTGGAAAACAAAAAGGAAGACATTGTTTTTTAGTTTTAGAGTAAAAGATAATTAACAATTAGTTATTTGAAAATTCAATAAATCGCTGAATATAAAGTAAAATATATGTAAAGAATCAAAAAATATAAAAATTGTAATTGCGTTTCCTCTGATCGCAAATGAGACAGTAAAAATAAGTCCTTATAAAATTCTCAAAATGCTGACCTGTGTTGTTTATCAATGTTCATAAACGAGATAAAAGTTTGTAAAACGAGTTGCATTTACTTATAAGAAAATCAATAGTGTCTTTTAACTATATTAACTCAATTAAATTCATAACTAAGTATTATTTGAATTTAAAGACTGTATTTTGAGGCTAGTAGGAAAGGATAGATCCAACCATGATTTTCATGAAATAATGCAGCAATAGTGCTTGGTTGCCCTTTTTACCTAAAAACATCAATTGAAATGACTGCAGGTGCTTTATATATGAGTTGAAAAGTTGCAGTTTTTACATATTGACGTGCAGCTGATCTTTCTGGTAGAACGAAATTCAGAGCCCCACTGTTCTTGGAAGAAAAAAGGGCTGTCTTAACACATGCCTAAATCAATAACCGGAATTATCTCATCAGTGAATTTGTCTCATTATTTCTAGGTTTTTTTATAGCCAAGATTCCACAAATGTAGATGTTGGCAAATCTCCCAAAAAGCAAAACAAGATGCACTGGCATAGAAAATGTTGAACAAACTTATCATCTTCACCAACTTTTGAAAAACATACATTGCAAATGATTATCATTTCACAAAACTGGAATTTAATGGATGGAACTAATTGATGGAACTAAATTTTGCATTTCAAATACTTTTTTGAAATATCATTTCTTGCTATATATTCCTCTGTGATTTGTTTATTGAATTTTTAAATGTTATCCGACTTTTGAATAATCTGACATTTATTATAAAAACAGCAACATGAACATACTTTCCTAATTTAAAATTGTTTTATTGAAATTTAAGCGTTAGTACTTTTCTTTAACTCTGAAAAGTTCACTATATTTTCTAATTTCAAAGTTTGCTATTGATAAATAAAATGATTAGAGTTGCATAATCTGAAAGTGTATTTCTTGGTACGCTATGAAATCAATTTTAATATTGCAAAGGGCCAAAATCTGTAAGTATTATTATTGTTTGTTATGTTTTTCAATCATTCAATAAAAAATCGATCTTATATTTATTATGTTCATAACACTATTTTAACTTTAATATTAAAAAATAATAACTATATTAGTAAAAATCACACAAAGAAAATTTAATTTATTATTGCTGAATTTTCATGTTATGCAGATTTTGACACATTTAAAATTGAACAATAATAAAACTCATTAATCATTAATAACTCTCATTAAAATTTGATTGCATATTTCTATGTTCATAACAGTACTTTATAACTCTCTACGTTCAAAAATATGAGAACTATGTAAGAAAAAAAAACTTAAAATTATTTTATTTAATATTTTTAAGAGTAAAACATTGCCGTTCATTCTGTCTAGTGGTTAGCGTGCCTGACTGTGGATAGGGATATCCTGGGTTCGAATCCCGGTTCGGGCATAGATGTACTTTCTCTCTCTTGTCTTTGTCCTTTCTGAGTATGAATGGTTGCCTACTCTATAAACGTATACCTATGGCATATGTGTACTGAAGAAGTCGGACTTCACTCCAAATTATGGTTCAGTTGGAAAAGTGGAGCAGCGAGCCCCATATTGCCGGCCTGCCGGCACTCGACAAATTTAAAAAAAAAATATTTGCATATATATTAAACTGGATAGACTGTGAATTATATTGTTTTCAAATGTACAGGACAGAGTATAAAAGGGGAAGAGAGATAATTGTTATTTTAATATTATTCAAATACTAAAACTGCAGCAAAGGCACTTTTCCCTTTAATGTTTCCTTTTTTGTATTCCCAACCCCTTTTTTGAAAGAAACTTATCTTTATGCAAAAGAAGTGAAGAAAAATGTCTCTTAGCTTAAATATAGCTCTCCATTAACCCAGTTTTAGTTATTCCCATTGCTCACATCGATCAAAAAAATATCCACTCGAAGAGATTAGCAACAAACCACTTAGCAATTACAAGTGACCTTACGATTGATCTTATTAATGCATAGCACTCATGCATAGCAAAAGGGGAGGGCCATGTTTTGTCCCATCAGTAAAAAGGGTGGTATTCGAAGCCATATCTCTGATTTCAGTTTTTGATTATGCCTTGTTTGCAAGACCATGTCATACAATATTTGTTATGCAAATAATATTTTCTAAAATCGCATTTAATTATTTTTACATCAAGGGAGGGAAAAGTACAAAAATTCAAGCTATATTCAGTGAAATTTGATAGATTAAGAAAAGGTTTCGTAATGATTCTAACTGTAATATTTTGAAATTAATTGAGATTTTTTCTAAATGGGATTTTTAAACTATATGAAGAAATAAAATTTCGCGAATTAAATCTTATTTTCAATATAAAATCAAGTTTAGAATATACTTAATTATAAGAAGTACATAGTTTTAATTTATTCTTAAAATTTCAAATAATTAAAAATTTTATTACCTCCATTTAAAATTCCATAAGCTCTTGAAGCTTTCAATGAGAATTTAAATTTTTTGTAATTATGTGGCTAATTTCAAATTAATATTAATGTTGTAGCAATTATAAAAAGTTTTATTTATTTAACTTTATTATCTGTGTTTGGATATTAATGTGCGCAAGAAAAAAATTATTATAAAATGGTTTTGAAAAGTAGAACTTAATATGGGCAAAGTGTAAAATTTAATTGAAAATTCTCTGTTAACCACATTAAAGAGAAATTACTTTTCATAGATTTCAATCTCAAATCTTACTAAATGACTCTGTTTAGGATCGTCTGGTTTGTTCCGGTATCGAACCGACTGTCTTCAAGAGACTAGCCATACCATCGGCAGAGCGTAGCAAAGACACGTCTGGTAAGGTACTCGGCTGCTGGAACGGTTGTGTGTTTTCCTTGCCCGACGGAAGATTCAGTGCCTCCCCGTGTTGGGTTTTTACGCAGCGAACGCTACAGGCCTTCGCGAGTAGGCCGTTCGCCTGCGGCGCCTAAATGGTTTGTTTTTATCCTTACAAGGCTTGATATTCAATTAATAGTATTAGTATTAAGTAGTCTTTTATATACGATACGATCTAACTTTCCAGGTTGTTCATCAAATTGCCAACTCGATCGTTGTACCTCAATCCTTTGGGTAATATTTGATACAGCTTTCGACGACAAATATTTGCCTTAATTTCTCATTTGAGATAGTAAATGAATTGAAATGAAATTTATTTTTCATATTATCCAAGTATTTAGCTGTGCAAGAACCTGGTATGGAATTTATACTTTACATTGAATTTCTTTTGACAATAAACTTCAATGAAAAATAATTATTTTATCGTTTAAATGTAGGTATGAAATAGTATGGTATGTGTAAAATATTATTATATGTATCAATGTTTTAAGTCACAAATAAATATAAATGGAATAAATATTTTTAAAAATAAGAATTAAAAAAGTTTTCTTCCTCTAATATACAATACAATAAAGATATAAGAAAAAAATATTTAAAATTAAAATTCTTGTAACTATAGCAAACTTTGTATTATAAATTATTTCAAAATACTTAAAACATATCATTACTATTAAATTGACTTCAAAATTAAGTTATAAATATTTAAATTACATGAATCAAATTAGTTTGATGCATAACACAATAAAACTTCTTTCATGAATAAATAAAAATAAATTTGTCAGTAATAATTTAAACTTTGGTTACTATCATACTTTAAATTAAACATTGTTAAAAAAAATAATAGTAAATCGAAGGGTAAAATTAAAGTAAAAAATTGCCCTTGCGGATTTAAACTAACCATAAAGTGGATGTTATGATTTATTTATTGCTTGCATAAACAATCAAATATTAATATTTAATGTGCTTTACATGCTACATGAAATAAATTTATCTTTACTGAATGATTAACAAGTATTTATTTTTTTATAGCGGTATCAAGAGAGAAAAATTTCCAATAATATATAAAATAACCAATCCCACTAAAACATTGGCTAACATTTTCTTTCCAACTGCTCACTGAAGAGCTCATCCCACTGACAAATTGACTTGTTTTTGAAGGGTGGACAAAATTGTACATTCAACATTGTAGGTGAAAACGATTATTTGTTTTAACTCACAGACCAATTATAAGTAAAGTAAAATGACGTACTCATGATCTCAGCTGTAACGAGAAAAACAATCACTTTATAGTTTTCTAAAAAAAAGAAGAAAATTTTTAGAATTACGGAATATTGAAAAGCAATAGAGAAGTTATAATTTTTGTATTTGAATAAAACAGAAAGCAATATTTTTCAAACTTTGCCTGACAAAATAGTGAAGTAAATAGGAAGCAGCGGAATATAAGCAAATCATATCTTGCCGATTCATATATATATATATATATATATATATATATATATTTATAAGGAATTATTTTTGTAAAAAAAATTAAGTTTCTTAATAAGTTTCAGCATTTTTTATGGTAATGACTGTAAACTTTACATATGAGCGGTGATTAAATTATGATTAATTGGAAAAAACTCCAAAAAAGTATTTCAAAATACTTTAGTGAAGAAAGCATTTAGTATATTCCTAAAAAAATTTTATGTTTGTATGAAAACTCTCAGTAATTACTATAATTCTCAATTACTCTTTTGTTTAGAAAAAAAACCAAAATTCATCATAAAATTCCAAACCCATTTAGCTTTCTTAAGAAAAGAAATATTTCTATAAAAGAAATATTACAATAAAGTGGGAAAAATATGGAAACATTACTCAAAATTTCAAAAAAAAATCTTGTGAAAATAAAACTTTAAATTTAAAAAAAATTAAAATTTTAATTTTTTTAATCATTTAATTTTAAATAAAAATTAAATGAATGAAGTCATAGTCAATAGTACCATGATTGAGTACTTTTAATTTTTCGGACAGAAGTATAAAATTTTTTTATCTCCATACTATTATAGAAATTTCATTATATTTGTATCGTATTGATACAAATAAAATTAAATTTCTATAATAAATTTGCAGTTCTATTTTTACAGATTTTTGTTCTATATTTAAAACTTATAAATGCTATATATATATATATATATAATTTTACATTTTAATAATTATCGAATAAGATGCAAAATACAATAAATGAAAAGTAAACTTTGAAACATAGCAATAAAATTTATTAAAATTTAAATTAAATTTTGATCAAATAATTATACACTTGAATTCAAAGTTTTTCTCTTTAAAATTAAAATGATTTTTTCACATGCTAAAGACAGAAAATTTATAGGTTTTAACTTCTGAAAACTTTTAATATTCCACATATTTTGTTTTAATTTAGAACTTTAATTCTAATTTCGATTAATTGTCATAAGCATTAATTAATCACATTATGACATACAATAAAATGCGATAACATGTATAATAATAATCATATGATGTCATTCAATGCAAAATGAGTATTTCTGTTTTAAAATTTTTATTCTAACAATATAAAACTTTACGAGTAATTTTAAGAAAAACAAAATAACTTAACAAAAATAATGTTTTGAACAAGTTCTTAAAATAAACAAAATTGTAAAATGCATTTTTTTACTTTTGAAAATTAAGTTTTGAAAAATTTTTTTTAACACAAAATTTACTTATTCAAAGTACAAGTTTTATGATAAAAGTTCGAAATATTCTAACAAAAATTATTACGTTTAAAAAATATTTGATGTAAAAAAAAACAATTGCTTTACTGAAAATGTTTTAGACTGATTGGAATTTATAAAAAATGTTGTTTAAGTTTTTTTCTTTTTTATCAGGTAAATGAAATATCGATTTTTTCAGCAAGATCTTTTTATCGGATTAATATTCTACTTCGGTTGGTCAGCATTGTACTCCTCAACCCTGCGCGTAATTTTCAAATAACAGTTGTCTCGGGGGAGAGCACCGCCCTTTTGTTCCTACCAAGAATCGTGCGTCATTTCATGTTCTTCGATTTAATATTATTACGGGCAGAAACGGCGCCATGATTCAAATTATGCATTGTGTTTTGTTGTTTCCTTTTCTGTGATTGTGTTCAGATAAATCGATTACTTAAACTAACTGTAAAAGAAATTCCTCGAGCAGGTGTTTTTACCAATCGATGACACACGCACTACTATTATAAACGGAACATTTCTAAAAACAGTTTCAGATTTTTAATATTTTATTCCTTTGTGTTGTACACAAAAGAAACAACCCTAATTAACAAAGTATTAGAACATTATCTTGAAGCTTAGATACTGAATTATCATATGGGATACAGCTGTTGAGAAGTGTTTTAGCCAAAACATGTGCAGCTGCAATAGTTTTAAATCAAGGATAACAAAGTTAAAGCGACTTTCATTTAATGGTCATGGTTATTCAACAGTTAAATTTAGAATAAACTTTCAGACAACTATATGAGACTAATGTTTAGACAATAATGGGGAAATATTTATTTAATCATATTTTTAGTCTAACACAGAATTACAAATTACACTAATAGAAATATCTTTTACGGTGTTAAGGTGTGTTTAAGAAATTTTAAAACTCTAAAATCATAGCAAAAGTGTTTCTAAAAAATAATAGTTAAATAAGTACATGCGTTAAATGACGTATATCAGAAAAAATGGCTCCAAATAGCTTGTTTAGGCCAATGGTAGAAAGAATACAATGGCGAAAGTTTTTTTTAAATTTATATATATATATATATATATATATTGTTTAAATAATTTGTTCGATCTAATGTTTTTAAATTTTATTTTCAATTTTTTTTCCAAAATTAGCTTTTTGATTTAATATTTATTGATTATACTTGGGAAACAATTATGAAACAAATTGGTCTCAATTGAGTAGAAAATTTGTTCCAAATTTCCTGTTCGATGAGATTTTGCACATGTACCATTAAGAATTACTAAAAGTACAAAACTCCTTTATATAACCTTTAATATGTAACTTAATTTTTTAATAAAATTATTAATATAAAGTAATTAACAACTAATATTTTCTTACTAGTATTTCTAAGAATAAACACCTAAAATTAAACCATTTGGAAGATAACGGAATAAATTAATTTATAAGAGTGAATTTTCATCGACATATTCGAACATTATCTTATTTTAAATCACTATTAAAGGAATAAAGTCAAATATTATTCTACGTTATAATTGAATATCTCTTATTCTATCAATTCTAAT
>JAPDSC010007703.1:79099-104812 GCA_026290005.1 Latrodectus geometricus | reverse complement strand
TAAATTATTTGCTATATTTTAAATTAATCGATTCATGTGAGAGGGAGGGACCATATCGTATCTTTTTTTATTAAATATTAATAAAGTTTTACTTTATTACTCCTAATAATTATAGAATATTACAGAGGGTATTAACACATTTTTACAACGATTTCAATAAAGAATTAAAAAAAGTTTTTGACAACAGCTTACAAGGGTCACTCTGAAATTTTTGAGATACAATTAGATTTTTAAAGTTATACTTACAAAATTTTAGGTGTGTTCAAAATAGTCTCCTCCAGCATCAATGCACTTTTGTAGACGAATTTTCCACAGATTAAAAGCCTCAAGTCGTTAATTTCTTGGAATAGATGAAAAAATGCATTTATAGCCACATCAATCTCTTCTTCTGAATGGAAACGACGTCCACGTAAGTTCTTTTTTAGATTAAAGAATAACCAAAAGTCGTACATAGCTAGATCAGGTGAATAGGGCGGATGTTCGATCACTTTAATTTGTTTTTGTTTAAGAAACTCAACTGATGTGAAAATGCATTGTCATGGTGAAGCATTAGTCCCCTAACATTCAGTTCTTGTAGAATTTCTGGAAGACATTTAGTGGTATACCAGTTTCCTGTTACTGTACTTCCAACTTGATGGCTTTGACCAACCCCGTACTTCCGAAGAAAACGGCATACATCGTTTTTTCAGAGAGTGTTGTTTTTTCACCATTGTCGGCGTGGGATCATCTTCAAAGACCCATACTTTGCTTTCTTGACGTGTTGGAACGTCAAAACACGGTATGTAGTTTCATCACCTGTTAATATTTTAGAAATGATGCCGTGGCCACCATCATTTAGCAATTTAAGAGTTACTTTACTGATTCTGACACGCTCCTCTTTTTGGTGCTCAGTTAGATTATGGGGAACCCAACGGCAAACTATTTTTTTCATATGCAATTCTTCATGAATGATTTTGTGTATGGCTGCGGATCCAATGTTAAATTCCTTCTGTATCATTTGATAGATACAGCGATAATCATCCATTAACATTTTTCGTATGACAGACACATTATCCGGGATTACTGCCGACGGCGGCCTTCCTGTGTGTTCTTCATCCTGAAGAAAATTGCGACCTCTTCTAAATTCTCTAAACCATCTGAATACAGTAGCACGAGTTGGAGATTCATCACCAAGTGCTAATTGCAACCGTCGAACGCATTCTTCTTGATTTAATCCTGCTTTAAAATCGTAGAAAATCATAGCGCGAAAATGTTCTCGCGTCAACTACATTTTCTCTTCTGTTTAAAATTTATTCTACGCTAAACAAGTTGAAGTAAGTCAGTAAAAAATCGTTTTCTGTGTTAAAATACTTTGTATTTTAAAATTAAACCGTTATTTTTATTTTGTAAATTCTCGTCTGCGCGTATCTCAAAAATTTCAGAGTAACCCTCGTATTATTTGAAGTGAAAACTATCGTCTGCTACTTTTTAATTTATTGTTCTTTCAAAATGTCGCAAGTAAGCAAGCTGTGGATTGAAGGATATGTTTTTGCACTTTCCGAAGAGAAATTTTTTTATTCCAGAATTCAAAAACATTGTGAAATGCATGGTATTAAAATTTCTCAGTTGAATATAAGCAACATTATTAATCGGACAGGTAAAAACCGTCAATCATTATTTCTAAGAAGACTCCAAACGAATATCCGAAAAAGGTAGAAACTGTTTCAAATGTTTCTAAAGTGAAATCGCTGTTAACAAGAGAAAAATCTACCAACACAGAAATCAATGGCAAAGTCTATAGATACATTGTAGCAACAATAAATAAAATAATGAGCCAAGATTTACAATTTAATAAAGCTAAAAACCTAATGTTCACCAGCTTTTACCATGTGGCTCAAAGCAAAACCTTTTGTAGACTCCTGTATAAAAACCATTTAGCAGAAGGTAAACGGAAATACATAGTGACCTTTAGTGAATCATTTGCTTACCTAAATGACTGCAACAATAAAAGATCTATTTACTATAAAAAACGAGAAGAAAAAAGTACAAACCTGGTTCTATCAATGTAAAGAAAGTTTCAGTAAAGGGCTTATGATTGTCTCAGGTTCTCCTACAATGGGAAATTAAAAATAAGAAAAATGGAAAAAAATGTTTAAATCAACTCATCATACTATCAGGAGAAGGTTTTATGTCCAATATTTACAGAAGAAATTCTACTTCTTTATTCCAATGACTTTCAAAAAGTGAAACTTCATCAAGACAAAGCTTCAAGTCATACTTGTACATTTTTTCAAAGAATGCAATGATAGTTTTCGAAGTCATACTTCGAAAACTACTACTGCATTCTTTGAAAAAATGAAAACTAATGCAGGTATTGCATATATACCTTTTCATAAATTTTTGTGAAGTTTCCTGACGTTTCACCTATGGATTATTGTTCCTTTGGTCTGTTAAAAAGAGCTCTTTCTAACCGCAAACCCACCACGTTAGATGGACTCTGGAAAATAGTGGAAGAAAAATGAAAAGCAATACCTCTGAAAATTTTACGAAAAACTCTTCTAACATGGAAATTACGATGCAAAATTAAAATCTAGAAAAAAAGAAATTAGATTGAACATTTAAAAAAATAGTCTTTAGATTTTAAACATAAATTAAATGGCCCCGAATCATTTAAAAATGTGTTATTATCCTCTGCAGTATTAGATATTATTATATTTTTATATAAAATAATTAGGATAGTTATTTAAGTTTTACTTAAATAATTATCCTAATAATAATAGTGTAAAATGTAGTATAATATTTCAAATCATATTTCAGAGTTAAATACCTTAAATATACTCATTAGGGTAGTATTTAAATTCAAAACTTAAGTTAGTAATATTAAATATTGATAAAAATATGATTAAACCAACAAAATTGAATTATATGTTTAAATTATTTTTGGTTTCAAAGTTTTGGAAAAAAAACTAGAATCAAATTATTAGTTAAATCATAGCTCATGATGTCAAATTATACAACTAACTCATGTAAAAGTGAACGCTATTTTTCTTAGAAAATGTTTCTTTCTGATTTCTGAAAACTTAGATATTATCTCTTTGGTATCTTAAATATTATAGAAATCCATGTTAGTTAGGGCAATTGCCATTATGAATAAATAATTATTGATTATTTGAAAATTTTGAACTTTTGATTTGATTCTATACTTATTCTTTGCCAGCTGAAACCGTTTTTATTTTTCCAATTAGAACACTATTTCTCGATTTTATTTCCAATAATTCTATTTTTAAAGTAATCTATTTGCATATTCAATCTGAATATCGATTGCTTTGTATCTAAATGACCATGCAAGTAAACATATCTATAATAAGGAAAGTTTTTACATTCTCTAATGTCAGTTTCATTAGCAATTTTAACACTTCAATTCTATCGCTAAAATTAAATATATTTGTTTATTTATGGTGACAATGGATCATAAATTAAACACAGCATTCATTAAGCAATTCGAAATTTAAATATATCGTGAATTATGTAAATATGTCTGGAGAAAAGGTCTTAGAATTAATAAATAACTATCATTTGTAAGATGAGAATTAAAAAATAAAATTTATTTCCATAAATAAAATTATTGGCATAAATAAAATTACTTATTATTATAAATGAGTTTGAAAACCTTAATACTATTATTCATATCAATCTCATAAATAAAAAAAAAACCAACATGTGAAAATGCAAATATCACTGAGAAATTATTGCGATGGATGGATTAGATCTGACCATGGTAACATAGTTTAAAAACATTGTTAACGAGAGAAATTTCACACGAATTTTAGTTAAAATTTCACACTCAAATGTTTGCATCCATGGTATCTGAAATGAGTGAAAACAAAATTTTTTTTAGACAAAATTTCGTGAAGCAAATTCTTTGTTTGTTTCTAACTCAGACATCATTAGCTAAATTGGTAGCAGTTTAGCACTTGTTCTTAGAGTAGCTGTAAAAAGAGGTTAATATTTAATAAATATTTTTGGAACATTTTATTTCAAAATACATGAAATAGAAATTAGGAATGATTACAACTAATTTTTTCTAATTTATCTGGGCTTTATTGTTTTTATCAGAAAATGTAATCTTTTGTTTATTATTTGTGTTTGTCTATATTTTTCCTTATAAAAGCTCACTAATAAGTCAATTTTTTTCGATATTAAGCATTAAAAATATATCTTGATGTTTAATACTGAAAAAAATCTGTCTTTGTGGAACAAATAAATTATTAATACCGATTTAATAGTGATAAAAAGGAAATAATCATTTCAACATTATTCCAGTTGATTTCTCTGAAATCAGATTTTTTCTTAGGTGTAGAAAATAGAAAGCTTAAGAAATATGATTGATAAAATAACAGTTTTGATAAAATAATTATAATGATAATAAAAGCTAAAGAAAATGTTCCTATATTTGTAACTGGCTGTTAATTTCTCTAGTTTCTTATTAATTTTTTTTTAAGTTAAATCCATTAACCATTTATTCGCCATTAACTTAGTTAGTCTCTTAATTTTTTCCTTAATATTTCTTTGATATTATCCTCGATAGAAACAATGTTTAACATTTAATAGTTTCAAATGGTCAGTGTTATCAAAGGGATTCGGAGATAATTTCGATAGTTTCTTTAGTAACGTTTAAGAAGACATTTTTAATTCCTGAATTTATTGTTAGTGTTCTTATTGTTAGGTATGACACGTGATGAAGCTAAGCCCACCCGTCAGGGACTAGGCGAATGAAGTCAGAAAGAGTGTCTTCCGTTATTGAACAGAGCACCCTCATACGAGGATGGAAGTACGACTATGGCTCATAGATAGGAACACCATCTGGGTCTTCCAATTTAGAGATTGAAGCCAGAGAAGACCCATAGCCTGGCTCCAACCATCCCCATAGGTATTAATTTGGAATGAGAACATGGAGGACATTGTGACCCAACTTATTTTACGTGCCCTAGTCGTCATTAGTGAACACGACTGATTTTCGGATTAGCCGGATTTGAACTCACTACCTTCCCGTAAAAAGAACGACTCTCTAAGGCCACCACGACCAACATTAGTATCTTCTTGTATATTATAAAATCATCAATGTCAATAAAAAACATTTATAAATTAATTCTATGTATTTCAATGATTTAGCATTTCAATTAATATAATATCAATTGTAATTATTAACATATTCATGTACATTTGCATTCAGACTATTTATATCTTCAGATTTTGAATTCATTGCAAACGGACTGTTGTGTTTCATAAAACAGTTTGCTTATTGCTTACTCAAATTATACTATGTAAACAAATCATATTGCATGAAAAATCAAAAAAAAAATTTATTGTCAGTATATCAATTACTTTTAGATATGCTTTCCAAAGTTAATATTGGGATAACGCAAGAATTTGAGATTAACAAAGATTTTATGTCATTTTAATTTATTTTAAACAATTATGGTACTGTTAATCATAATTAAACTTTTTTGTTGAATCATGATTTTAGAAGAGAAACAATGACAAGATTGAGTTACTAAAGCCGCTGTAGCTTGGTTGGCTAAGGCGTTAGATCTCGTTAACAGAATGCAGTATTTTCGAATCCCAATACAACAGAAGGCCAACACAACCTTGGCAGAATAAATATGTCGTGGTCACAATGTTTTCCACAAACTGATGCCTTTGGGGGTAAGAGGTCAAGTTTGAGGATCTTCTGCTTGGTCTCTGCGTCTAAAGATTCAACTTCGAGGCTACGATGGCACACTCACTGAGTGCCACACTATAGAAGGTGCCACAACTTTATACCTTTTTAATGCTGAAAGAGTAACCAGGCATTGTATAACTACAGTTGGAGTTAAATGTAACCAAATAGGAGAAAATTCTTAAAATGTAAACAGCTCTGTTTTATTTGGCCAAAACCACATTTATTTATTTTTTTTTATGTTCGATGACTTTTTTCTTTACAATAAGCAAATATAAATTTTAAACGCTCAAAATTTAGCACACTAATGAGCAAAATGCATAAATTTGTATGATTTATGATCATTATTAATTATTTTTGTAAAAATTATAAAGTTATTAATAATAGGACCAACTCATGATCTTTTCAAACATTTATATCATATTTTCCCTTATGCTGTGATAAAAATATTTCCAATTTGTAAGAGAAAATTTTCAAAAATAAAATGCTTTGAAATTATTTTTCATTCTCAATATTTTAACTTTGTAAAAAAATATTAATTTTACAGCAGAACATAAAAAATATTTTTCGCATTGTTAAATTTTTTTATTTAACGTGAACGTATACACAAACCAGGGAAACTAAAATCATTCATTAGATAATTAATTCCTAAAAAGCAATACATTGGTTACATTCACATAACCCAATATATTCTATTATATACAGTATTTTCTATTCATATGAAATGTAAATGTTGGCTCAAATATTTCAATGAAAGAACAAAAATAAAAAATTTAAAAGAAATCGAAAAACATAATGCTTCTTGAAACGAGACTTTATTTCATTTCATGCAAAATAAAAGCACAAATGTTCACAAAAGAGAAGATTATGAATTGTGAACTGAAAAACACTAACTATTTATGAATGTTCAACACTAATTAATGCAGAATATTGACGCTATTCTTTTAAAAACACACATGCTAGAAACTATTATAACACAAAAATGTAAATACTATTTTCAGAGAAAACAATTTATAAATTGCACAAAAGAACACTACAATGAACAATGCTTCGACTTCCAACAAAGAAAAAAAAAAGCAGCTGGAATATCATGAATAAACAGTGATGGTGAATTAGATTGTGTAGTAATTTTTATGAATCACTGCAGTTTGCGAACTTTGAGACCAAAATAATTTTCATAATTTATTCTCTCGATACTTTGGTCTCAGGAAATAACGATTATCTCTGTGATACCTTTCGACATATCTCGTATGATACATAATTCTCTAATACCGGTGACTGTCTCGACCTACCGCTGTCATGATTACCGGTGAAATCACCACTAGAGGGACTGGTCATCTGAAACGGTCGGGAGAAAAAAAAAAGGCGAATGCTCTTCTAATATAATTCTGCCGCGAAACCTGCGGGTGCCGTTATAGTTGAGGGCATACGGACTTTATCCCCTCTTCACAACCATTTGTTGAATCTAACTTTTACCACGCGTAATAATTAATGTGATTGTGAGAATTGTTTTTCATGATCAGTGTCAGTTTTATGTAATGGAGTGAGGATTTATTTATCGACGGGAATTTTCAGGTAAGTTTCTGATTTATTTCTTTTTATACATAAATATAATTCTTAATACCAACTTCATTTATAAGTTTACTTGTAATTTAATTTTGCCTATGAAATTCAAACAATATTAATATAATATTGAAAATACTCAGTATATACATGTAATATTACTTTTAAATTTAATATTTAATATTTAAAAATTTCAAAACTCAAAAGAAATAAAAAAAAGTTTTCTAAAATAACATGCATTTTTTAAAAAGAAATTCATGTTGTTATTTAAAATGTCTTTCTTTTAAAATTCACCTTTTCTTTTAAAAACATCTTTTAAAAAGAAAAAAATTATAAAAATATGCTAAAATTTTTTTTAATTTAACAAATGCTTCAAATATATTCTTTGATTGTTAAAATTTCGATTTCAAAAGCCCAATTTTATAGACTTTCCATGGAAAAACATTTGCTATTATCAAAAATCCACACAATTTCACTTTTAACTTAAATTTGAAAGAAGTTGAAATTTGATTTATAATTTTAATTTAAAATATATCTTATAATTGATAACTTTATGAATATTAAATAATAAAAGTAAATATTAGTAAGGTATGTTCATTTTTAAATATAATTTAATTTTTAGAAACATTAGTTTTCCAAATATTCATAGTTCTAAAAAAAGAAATATCTGTATTTTTAAAAGCATACACCCAAATTGTTTAACTTTAAAATATATTACTTTGAAATTAAATAAATTCTTTCTAATTATAAAGTTTTAAAAGAAAAACATAAGAAATAATTTTTTATTTAATCATTTGTTATTTCCATTTTCAAAATTGTTCTGCAAATGACGTAATTGAGATCTCAAGATGAATTTAATCAAATTTTAAATTTAATTACTTATATGATATTTCAAAATAAATATATTTTCATTAAAGTTTCTTACAAATCCATTTAAAAATCTAAATGTTTTTAAAGATTTTTAATGTAATATTAATTATAAAAATAAAGCTCAGTTGTGTGATTAGATTTTACACATTAATTTTATGAGTTTATAAATTTTTAAAACATTAGTCTTCTCTCTTATTCATCACCTGATGAATTCAGTTCAGTTCAACGCAAGAAATGGTTAAAAGATTAAATGGAAATATTAAATAATTATCACTAATTAAAATAAAATGAATAATTTCAATTTTATTTTAATTTTATTTATATATTATTTTATATTCATCTTCTTCTTGGGAGGTATTTTAAATGGCTTGAGTTATTTAAATATAGGTTAATACTAAGCCAATTTTAAAAAATTAATTTGTTCTAATATTAAAAGGCTGCAAATATCCTTTTTCTGGTTCATTTTTGTAAATTAATTAAATTTCAAAACTTAACATAGAAATTTTATAAAAATGAAGTTAAATTGATTTTTATAAAACTATTATGTAAGATCTGAATAAGCTTTTTCTACATTTCTTTTTTTAACACTACGAATAATTCTAAAAATAACGTTTCACATTTCCGGAATATATTTTAAAAAAATTTTATATTGAATTTATTTTACAATGTGAGAATTTTGGAAGAATATTCATTTATTATTATAACTTTATGCGGAACTCAAAATTTTATTTTTTGTAGTTGAAGGTTAAAAGGCGCAGATGTTTTCTTTTTCCCTTATACGTGACAGAGAAAAGTTAGCAAAATAGAGGCCATTGACATTTTTGTCTGTGTCTTTTCAGTACTTATTTTTTCAATAATTTACACATTTATTTGATTTCTTAATTTTTATATCAATTTATAATTTATATTCAAATAAACTCTCTCTTTTGCAAGCAGACTTTTTGCAATTTTGTAAGATTTATTTGAATATTGCCTTTTTTGGAAAATTTTCTAAATATAAAATCTAAATTATGTTTCCAAGCAGTTTTCTTCTACATTTTCTATCTGGTTCTTTGGTTAGAATTATTTTTCTCTCATCAAAAACATCACTAATAATCCGCACAAATAATTTTGTTCTGCAATTTACGAATGTATGGAATATTTATACGTTATTTTTCTATCTCAATAATTTTATTCCAATATTTATTTAGCAAATAAATTAATAAATATTTAGAAACTTAAAGAATGTAAGTTTTGATGTTTAATACATGTTCCTATAGACATTATTCGTTGCTCAAATAATAATATAATGGAATTCAATTTTCCTTGAGCTTAATATAGCAAAACATCAACATCCGTTTTCCTATGCTTTAGTTTAAAAATAAATAAAAGAATCAAAATGTATCTAATAAGCAATTTAATCAGTAAAATAGAGCTATTTATACAAATACAGCTATCCCAACATGATTTATATATAATACATATTTCGCATTAAAAACAGTTTGAATTAGGCCACATATTTAAACAAAATTTTAAAGTAAATATTTGAATTACGTAAATTAATTGAATTTCGTTGAAGAAAAATTCACATATATTTTTTCTGGAAAACTAGAAACTTCGATAAAAACATTAAATAGTAAGCTTTTGTAATGTGCTTTATTAAATTTTTAAGTACAAAGTTTATTTTACTTTTGGTTAATTTTATTATTACTTTTAAGACACATTTTTATTGTAAAGAAAATTTACAACATATGCTATGATTATTTTTTATAAACTTAGATAGTTGCGGCAAAATTTTTGTTAACTTTCTTTCACTAATGCCTTATTTTATTTCCTTAAAATAAACTTTAGAAAGCAAAATTATAAACTCATATTTGATTACATAAAATATTTCTTAAGTATACTTTCAAACTTTTTTCTGGTCACAAGTTATTTTTCAGCCTATTTGTTTGAAAAATTATTTATTTTAATATATTTTTATGTTTCAAAGGGCGGTGTACGCAATACAATTTAAATAAATAATATTTTTCATTGTTAAGATGCTACTAATGAATTATTTTTTAAATTCTCTTTAAATTTATGAAGTATTAAAATGAGTTATGAAAAAATTATTTTTATTGTAGCTTTTACTTTAACTGACAATATCTATGAAGAAATTAAAATACGTTGAAGCTTAAATAATCTAAAAATTATTTTTTTTTTAATATTTGTGTATTTCATGCGTTCTTTTCTTTTCAATCTTTTGAATACTCATGAAATCTATATATTTACATATTATATATATTTCATTCTAAATTATAAGAGAATGATAGAATAAAATGAATTATTACAAGTTATAAATTATTCTTTGAACTTCAATTATAAAATAGTGTTCTTGATGTATAATAGTTTCCTGTCTGATTAAGGAGATTTCTTTCCATTCAATAAAAATAAAACAACACTATAAAACAATAACGATAAATATCACCTTGAAAAGAAATTCCAACGTTTAATCATAAATTACAAAACTGTTTTATCGTGTGCTTCTTAAGTTATTCTGTTAAAATGAGTCATAATCGATTTTGAATGTTTAATTGAAATCGAGTTTGGTAATCAGATAATTTTATATGTCCCTATTAATACATAACTCGTAATGAACAAAGATTCACTTATACAGATCACACGAAGATTCAATTTTATTAAATATTATCATATGTAATCTCTATAACTAAATAACTTTTATTACTAAAATGTATTTTCCTGTTAAAAATCTTGCAATAGAATATTTATTGTTTGTCATACATTTTATAGATCAAATTGATACAAACCTAAAATGCTTCTCTGTTTAAGCCTTTATGCAATTAATAGTAAAAGTCTGCATACCTATATTATTTATTTAAATTTTTCATATTCATTCATAATTTAACATAAAACAGTGATATAACAAAATGTTTCACTTGAAATAACACATTATTCTTATTTCGAATTAATACTTTACATAACAGTTCCTAGTGTATTCTTTTATTTTGTTGATATGATAAATCATGAGTATAAGAGAAATCTTTTCTTATAGTACTATAATTTTTCTTTAATTTTAAATTATTTATTTCAATTTTTTCAAAAAATAATATTTAACTATCGTTATATAAAACTTTTGTTGCCACATAATGAACGACTCACAGAAACATATGATTCTAACCATAAGACCTTTATTAAAATATTTTCTTCTATTAGCAGTAAAATTCTACATCATTCCATCAAATTATTTAAAAATCATAAATCCTAAATTAAAGTTATCAAGAATAAAAGCATGGTTAATGTACATCATATTCGAAAAATTTTCAAAAATGAAACAGAAACAGCGATTTTATCTATATCAGAATGTAGAATAATTAATAAGCAAATTAAATGCCTCTTTAAATTTATGACAAACTTTTTTTATCTCCATTTTTTTAAAACAGAATGGGCGGTTAATTTTAACACAGAACAGCCTAAGCAATATATTGATAAAATACTTATGATATTCTAAAGATTTCCATATAGCATAAAGCTAAAACAATAATTTTTAAACTATTTCTTTATATATATATATATCTTTCCGTTAAAGCATATAATGCAGTTATTTCATGGAATACCTAGTTATTTTATAAATACTGACCATGTCCGTTAAAGAATGTTATATGTTAATAATTTGACTTTAACTAGGTATTCTATAAATAAACTAATGATAGACAATTAAAATGAAAAAGAAACAATTTACCTAATTTGCGCAGCGTATAAATGGTATTTATGGAAACGTACCATCAAATCATGTGTTTCAACAAGGATTACTGAAATTCTTGTTATTTTATGCTTTGCTTTATTTGAATTCGGAATTAACGTTTTTTTTCCCCGCTACTTTCCATAAAGCAAAACGTAAATGTACCTTATACTAAAAAGCGAGATACATAATATAGATTATTTTACTCTTTAACGGGTTGCAGATCGTTATTCTATAAAATAACTAGTTAAGCCATGAAATGCAAGAGAGTTTAACACTTTAACAGACACGATCAGTTATTTCATGGATTAAATAGGTAATCTATAAAATAACTGCATTATATACTTTAACGGTAACATACATACACATATGTATATATACATACACACACAACGTAGTTGAGAAAATAGTTGAAATAATTCATCTTTAGCGCTGATGTAAATGTTATCATAGTTGAAAACCTTCTATTCTACTATTACGTATTGAATATATCTTAGATACAGAATGCTACGGGGATTATTCAAAATACAGAGAAGATTTTACAAGGATACTTGAAGTTTTCAGCCAATAATTGACGTCGGAAGTTGGATTAAACAAGGGAGTATTCATATATTTAAAATTCTATAAAATAAATTATATTTAACAAAACAGAACCTATTTTATTATTTCAAAATAGTATAAATCTAATATTACATAATATATATGTGTGTGTGTGTGTGTGTGTTTGTTCTAATTAATATTTAGTGAAACTACAAAAATTAGAGAAGTCTTGAAGTATAAAAATTTATAAATATATATTAAACAAAATCTGCAATTTTTTTTCTCTCTTGGCAATAAGAAAGAACTGTTTCAATATTTCAACATTCCTTTACACATTTCCCTCCTATTCCAAAGAATATAATTTCCAATACATGTTATCCAAAACTCCGCAATTTGGAATTACAATAGAAAGGAAAGGTTGGCAGTCAGGTCGCTATGGTAATTCTCATTTATTAGAACAGGAGCGGAAAAATCAGCGCGTTTCTCGGCAGCGATCGCTTTAACCTTCGGGTCTCCACCCTCTGGTCTCGAGGAGGTCTCTCTGGCATTGTGCAGATGACATTCCTTTTGAGTAAGGGGGCGGACCCTCACACGAACGTGATATCAGATCCGATGAGTCGAAGTTAATAACTGAAATAGGAAGGGTGTTCATTTTCCTTGGGAAAAGGGTTATGGCTGGGTGTGATAACACGTCAGAATGAAATGTCTTAAAGTTGGTCTTGACGTTAATTATACACTTTTTAACTATACTGACTTTTGCTTTTACACGTTTGCTGTGAATAATAGTTTAAATCTTTGTATTCCACTTTAAATCTTTATTTTTTAAAAATGGTGGAAAATGGTCCTACAATGTAGATTGATATGCAACAAAAAATGAATGCGTAACTCTTAATGACATTTTTAAGTATTTCTTTTTATATTAGAATAGGTCATTATATTCTTTTTCTTTAAAAATCATTTTGACGACGTATTATCACATCTTATACTGTTAGGTAATAATATCATAATAATATTTATTATGAGAATAAATGCAACTCAACTCTAAACGTGATGGAACTGTCTTCTCTCTTTCTCTTCGTGAATTGTATGAAATTCTTTAATAGATAAATTTTAATGCTTAGATAGAATTCCTACTAAAAAGCTTCTCTTAATTTCAATATCTCTAATTATATTCAAACAACATAGCTAATTATTTATATTATTGCTTAATATTACTAAAAATTACAAATATCTCATATCACACAATCGTAGATCATCAACTGGAAAAACATTTTGTATTAATTAAGCATTTTTTTTTTCGTTTCATTGTAAAGTGGAAATTTTAACTTCCTTTCGATAAATATAAAAAACAAAAAGATATAGAAATAAATAATTTTGTTAAATTAGTTTTTTAAAGGAAGAGTGAAATTCAGAATAATTTATTACATTCAATAGAGTACCATATTTAAATTCAGCTTTTAATTTATATTTAAAGTTTGCTAATGTTATTATTACACTATAAAAATATCAATGTAAAAATAAAACATTTAATAATCAAGTATAATTTAGGGGATATAGTAAAATTATCTAATATTTATTATTATATCTATAAATTATCTGATATTATATACTATATAATATTATCTAATATCTATTTATGCCATGTCTATTCTTCATTTTACTTTATGAGTGTCTTTTTATAAAAATGTCAAAAAATTTAATTTATCATTCAAAATATAGTGTCAACAAAATATATTATTCGTTTCATTCGTTTTGTGTAGTTATTACGCAAATATTCTATCGAAAAAGTTAAGTTGAATTTAAATTCATTTCCACATATAATCGCAAGTCACCAGTTACATATATTGCAATTGAATAATAAAATAAAATTTAAAAATTAAGCAATTAAAATTAAATCAAAGAAAAAAGAAAACAAAAAAAGAAAAGAATATTTTACCATAATCTTATTTTTATAAATCCATTTATTGTAAGCGTTTTTCATGTTATGTTTAATTATTGACCTATATGTTTTTGTATAAATAGTTGATTATAATAAAAGATAGCATTTAAATTTCATATAAAAAAGTGCACTTTCTATATTATTACTTCATATAAAATTTTATAAAATATTAATTATGTCAGATATTAAGTAATTTTAATTTATAATATTTTTAATGGTCGATGGAATTTATTTTGCTAACAGAGTAAGAGAGAATAATTGAAAAAAATTTATTATTTATCATATATCTCTTTAAATGAAAAATGAGGCTTAACTAATTCTTCGAAAAGCTATATTTTAAATAAAAAGGAAACAAAATTATTTAAAATTCGTTATCGTTATATATCAATAGAAAAGAAAACAATCGATACATTTTTGTCAAAACATATTTAATTATTATGTAAATTTATTAAAATATTTTGTAAAATTAACTAATCGCAAGTGCTTTAAATTCATTTGTCAAGTGAGTGTCTAATTTCTTAAAAGTAATTTTTCTTTTCTTATTAATGAATATAAGACATTCTCGACATAGGGGATTTCAAAAAATTTCTTTGTGGAAATATTAATATATAAAATTATAATTCAAATATCTTATCATGCTTTATTATATCTATCTATCTATGTATTATTGATTTATCAAGTGAGAATCTAATTTTAATGAAATAATCATAATCGTAAAATTAACCTCTAAACAACAATTACAAGATTAAAATTAAAATCAGCAACGCTTACTGTAAAATATTGATATGTTTATCAAGATTTTAAAGATGAGTAATCAAAATATTAATGTTCTTCGTCAACAAAATTATTTCTATTTAAAATTACTGTCTTATTATTATATAATTTAATAAAGATAATCTGAGAATTACTTTTAAAGAGTCAATTTTGTTAATTCATGGTTTTATTCCTCCTCAAGCTTTCAAATTTATTTGTTCTAGGCACACATGTGTTGAGATAGGTATTTGAGATTTTTCAATCATGTAAAATATCCATTATTTGTGAAGTTTTTTTAGAAGCCGATATTCGATATGAGAGAAAGAAAAAGATTTTGTCACCAAAATGCTTTCCAATAGACAACGAATAAAAACCTTTTGTACTCGTGTTAACACGAAAAATTTCTTAAAAGTTCATATTGTATTAAAACTATTATAGCAACGTTGAAGTTTTTATAAAATAAAGATCCTTATTCAATAAATTTATCCAAAAACATCTGCTTCTATTTTGGCTACCAATTTACTGTAACTTTTCATGTGATGTTCCGTTATTTTGTTAATATTATATTGTTTCTCCACATGCATATTTGAGTCAAACAAGTTATAATAGTTATATACTTATAAGTTAAAATTAACTATTCTATGACCACTGCCTATACTAGATATTATTAAAACGAGGGGAAAATGCATTTATATGTAATGGAAATTTTTTATTATTCTACCAACTATTTTACATATTAGATAACGAAGCTGTAATTATCCAATATTTTACCTAACTATAATATTTCACAGGTTTTTTAAAGTCATATAAAATGTAATTAAAATATTATCTGACTCTAGTTATTATAATACTTTTTCCAAAGAGAGTCATTGTAAAAAAAAAACCAATGTATGTAAGTACAATACTTTTGATCCCAATATTTTCATGAACAAAAATTCAAATGTTTTCCAATTTTTATAATTTTTTAAGAAATACATTTTTAACACTTTAAAATGTATGTGTCTTTAAGAATGAAACATTAAAAAATAAAAACACTCCTTTTCTCTTATTTGGGTTAGTTTCTTGGTGAAACTATTTCTGCTGAGAATAAGTTTTATCAATCAAATATATGATTCATATATTCTCTCTTCTAGACATTTATCAAAAAAATAATTAATAATAAATAAACTTGAATCCTTAGTTATGTATAGAATGTTATTACAAAAATGTACATAATTTAAAATTTTATTTAAATTTAAGAAACTGCATTCTATACAGGATTATTTTAAAATAGAAATTAAAATAATTAAATAAATTTTAAATTTACTTCAAGGTGAAGAATTATCATACTGTAACAATCAAATCAATTCATACATAAACGAATCCATTTATAAAATTAAAGCATGAAATAAAGCATCGAAAAAAGAAACTGCAAATTGGACGTCATTCACTGAAGAATTTCCTATGCAGCTGTTATGCATATTTTATCTTTAATCAAATCTGATATTGTAACAAATTATTAAATGTTTATATTACATTTTCATATGATAACACACAATTAACAATTTGACTATCTTTGTTGATATTCAGTTGGGTTTGAATTTATTATGTTTAAAAAATGGCTTCTTTAAAGAAACTAACAAATTCTTTTTGCATGGAATGGTTATTCCATATTCTCAAATTAGGATTATCACAAAATAAAACCCTACCTTGTAACTGCAATCAGTGACATGTCTACGAAATACGAACAGAATACTAATATGTACTTTGAAGTTCTTTTAAAAATTAATTTATGCATCTTAAACAAAATAAGTTATTAAATTGATATTTAAGTTATCAAGGAAAAATATTATATTTTAAAAGATAAATTAAGAATTATCTCTAAATAAGATATTTTCATAATGAATATTAGAGTATTTATGAAATTGAAAATTAATTTTACTTAAAAAGTATGTGGATCTTGTGAGATGTTTGAATGAAGTCTTTATTTTTTTTTCTCTTTTGGTAAATGATGATCGTTTTTCGGAAGAATTGTTAGTGTTGCGATATAGGTTAACAACCGCTTTAAAACTTTCACTTTAGGGAAAAGGTATTTGTACATTGTTCTTTTATAACAATTAGACACGACATGTCACGTGAGATCGAAATGTTCTGTTCCACATAAGGAATGGCTAATGTTCCTTTTGCAGTTCTGAAAATTCAATTCTGGGAAAGTTTTCATATCTTTTAACTTTATTTTGAAACATTTGTCTAATTTTGATAATAGCATGTTGGCTTTTAACAGCGCACGAATCTGTAGGAAATCTTATAACATAGTTAAAACTATTTCCTTAAAATTAAAAGTAAACAGTTAAAGAAGTCCCATATATTAAAAAACCTGAATGGAGAAGCTATTTTTTTAAATTGGTATACAGAATCTGGAATTATCTTCAAGGAAAAACTACAATTTGTTAGCTTAAAATTGCATGTATGTTGAGCATTATGTTGAGAATTTTAAGTTTTGCTCCTAAATACATCTTGATATGCATAAAATTTAAACTTTTATAAACATAATAAAGAATATAAATAAATTATTATAAAAAATCAGTTTATAAAAGCATACTCATTACTTTAACTGTTAGTTATTATTTTACATCATCAAGTTCATTAAATAATTTTAAAATGGCTGGTTATAGAAATATATTGCATGAAAAATAATTATCTGAAATATGTTCTTTGCTTATTTTCATTTTTTACAATTTCTTAACCTTTTAATATTTATTTTTATAAACTTTTAAACTCATGTAATTTTTCTCAAATTATATTTACTATTTGCTTTAATATTTCACAATATTTGTTAAATATATTATACATCAAGGATTTTATATTGTAAATTAATAATTAACATTTTTATCCATGATGTTTTATGAAGTGTAACATCGAATGAAACCATATATTATAATTTACAGGAATAGTTACATGGAAAACAAAGTTGGCACCCCAATTAAAATTTTGCTATAAAAAATTTATTTTTATTGTGATTCATTATTAATTCGTTTTAAAAATGCAAAAATGTTTTTGAATATGTTGGTATTAATAATAATCATTATTTATAGTATTAATACCATAATCAATATTAATACCATAATATTAGTATTAATACCATAATCAGTTCACGCTTGAAATTTAGAAATCAACAACAGGTTTAATAAAGGTTCATCGACATCACTATAGCAACGCCAAAGATAAATATCCCTAAAAGCACTAAGGTTGATGACTGAAATTCCCTAAGGAGCAAGAATCATTTTTAATTCCTTGACAGTACATAGAGTAAATGACGATCGAAACTAGGTCCTATAGCTGCCAACTACTTTTGCCAAAGCCCAGTTTTATATACGATTTGCCTATTATTATGAAACTGTAAGGGACCCAACAAATGTTATTTCATTCGAGCCGTGTTTTAGGACATACATTAATGGATGCTTCAGTTTTGATGGCGGTAATTATGGCTTAAGAGATCTATTCCCCAATTTTTATGGAAAGGGAAAAAGATTTTTTTACAGATGTCATTAACCTTTTTTACTTTAAGTAGTGTTACAGTCTAGGCGATGGTGAATATGGTGGGTAATCAACTTTCGCCAATAGAAATAAGTGTTTAAATCTATATCATATTCCCTAACCATTCTTGAAATAAAAGTAATGCCGGATATCTCCAAAAACTATTTATTTCAATATCTTTAATAATAAATCACAATAACAAAAATAATCACAAAATTATGCACAAAAAGAATAAACCCAATAATTTGCATTCATTTCATTGAAACATAATATTTAATAGATTTTAATAGATTGATTGTATTAGATATAATATTATTCGATACCTTATATTTTAGTTCTATAATATAAAATTGTCATGTCCTTACTTGACATTAGAGCATACGATTATTCATTATATCTTAAAGTTGGCAAAGTTTAGAACATTCCAAAAGTGGAGTATCCATTCTAATATTTTAAAAAAATAATGTCCTTACTTGACATAAAAGCATACGATTATCCATTATATCTTAAAGTTAGCAAAGTTTAGAACATTCCAAAAGTGGAATATCCATTCTAATATTTTATAAAAATAATGTATTTAAAAAAAAAAAAAAAAAAAAACTCAATTTTACTATTCATTATTTCCTGTTACGATTTCAATTAATGCTTAGATTCATATGATGACGGAAAAAGTACCAAACATGATCAATTTATGTCACTATTTGTTCCAAAACTGTACCACTGCATTTCTCCGTGACCATCAAATCTGTCAGATTAATTCCGTAAGAACAGAAAAGAATCTATTGATTCTAGGGATCGCGTTGCGTTTCTTTTCCCGGTGCCAGAATAATCTGATGTATTGCGAATTTCGTAGAATACCTGACGCAGACATTTAAGGAAAAAAAAATTAATTCAACTTTTTTTTCCATAAAATCGATACCTAAAAGGATGGCGTGTCTTTCGAAAACGGCCCCTTTTGCTCAACGTTGACATAACGCAATCACGCTACGTGTCCACCCAACTTCGTCTCATGATAAAACTCACGACTTACTGTCCATCATAGGAATTATTTCGAGAATGGTGCACACTCCTTATTCTAAGTCAAAAAATTGATAATCCTCTTGAATATTACATTATGAGAGTTTAGCATTCAGGATAAGTGCTGGTTTTATCTTATTATCTTGTCACTATTTCACTTAATGAGGTAAAAAACTGCTAGATTAACTTTTAAATTTTAATGGTGTGCAATGTTATAAAGGCTTATAACGCCTTACCATAGCTACTGGTGTTTATACTTTTAAGAACACAATGCCGAAAACAGCTAACCCTAACTAACACGTGGTGATTTTCACACAATTTACATCTCATTATTATTCAAATATTTTGCATGGGATAATGATAATCAAATTATTTATATTATAAATGGAATTTCATTGTCTGCAGAGATATTATCATCCTCATGAGCATTACAATATGTTTCGCTACAGTTCGTTATTTACTATCACCGTTAATAACAAACTGTTGCAATGTTGTTGAATGTTAATAAAGGGTTCATTTAACTTTTCTAAATTGCTTCCTTAACAGATGAAAATTGATTATGTTGCATATTTTACAAAGAAATAAGCAGTTTACTTTTACCAGAATTAAAATAATAAAGAACTTAATACGTAACTAACTTTTGATTCTTTATTTAAAAACGAATTTGCATATATAGTGGTAATATATTGATAAAAATGCATAGATACGAGAGAAAAAGCAAATTTCACTTTTTCTGGCGTCTTAATGTACAGGCAGAAGAAATGAAATTTCAGGGGAGGGGTTGATGATAGTATGGACAGATTCTCAGAAAACGAGTGATTAATTGCACTTGAATTTCCTTGCTTAGGGAAACTTGCTTATTTTAAGGAAATCTAATTGAAAGTCAGCCCACGTATATTTTTCTATAGTGATTCGCGTTTCAAGAAAAGGATAACGACCTCTAGTGATAAAAAATAAAATATATGTCCAAGTTATTACGTGCTTTTTATGCCACATTTTTCATTGTGAAGGTTTAAAAATATACAAGTTTATTTCTACGTAGTTGTTAATGAAAATTGTATATGTACATACATATTTAATATAAATTTAATAAATTATGTTAAATTATATACTTAATATAATTTATATTTTTTTCTATATTTATCTAATTTTATGAATAAATTATATTAAAAGGTTCCTATGAAGTTAAACTATTAAACGTGGTACTCGGTTGTGCGTTTACATTCATTTAATGGATTCTTATAATACGCATAAATATAGTAGAAATTTAATAGGAATATTTATATTTCTATATTTACATATGCTATAAGCCCTTTGGGTACACGTGTGAGACTCGTCATTTGCTGACTTCAATACAGTACAGTTTTTAAATAATTCTGTATTCAAAGGGTTAACTTCACAATACACCATGTCTGTTCAATGTATGATTACAGAATGAAATTTAATTATTATATTTTATTTATTCAGTTCGAAATTTTAAATTTGAGTGACAGATTATGTATTTAATATGTTTAAAAAGTGAATCCTCATTTTTATTCAGAAGTTTGTATTTGTATAGGAATTAATTAATAATCTTCAGAAATTGTATTTTAGATTGCGAACTATGTCGGAAGGCATCGATTAATTTTAAGGTCCATAAATTATTTTTGATTTGTATCATCATGAAGTCTTATAAAATATCATATAAAAATCTTTATAGTTGAAAATATTTATTTTTTTTCAAAACATACTTAAGACCTTTAAACTGTGAAGGAATTAACGATAGAGAAAAATGTATTGTTTCATTTTAATTAATGATTTTATAAAGATGTTATTTCTTTTAAAAATATAATTTTACTGTATAATATATTCGTTTAATTTTTGACTCTGTACCTATGAATTTTTTTTTTTTTTTTTTTTTTTTTTTTTTTTTTTTTTTAACATTTGAATAGTTTATACATTGGCTTTCAGTTTTACTGTTTTTGAGTTCAATTCCCACCATGTGTGTGACTATTAAATATAGCCCTTAAACCTTAAGCACCAGTTAAAACAGTTTCTGTCTCAATAAATGACCGTGGAATGACACTTAAACTTATCAAGATTTCTGTACGAAAAATTGAAACTTCAATTTGAGTTTTTTCCATCATTTTTAAATACTGAAAAATACGTTATATTTTATTTATTGTTTAAAATAGTATGTGTCAATGAAATGTTATAAATATAGGTTTCCAAATAAATACAATTAAGACTCAGAAAATTAATCACTTAAAAATACTTTACATATCGAATAGGCATTCTTTGATTAAGAAATTAAATAAAAAATTTCAAATTATGTATTTATTTTAAAGTTTTGAATTACTAGAGATAAATCTATTATCATGCAACAAAAAATATTTAATATTTATAAAATATGTATTTCCTGTATCTCGTAATATGTAAAAAAAATTAATACCATTTTTTTTTTAGTAAATAACTTAGAATTAAGAGAAATTATTCAGATTTTTTCTTCTAATAGTAAGTGACAAATAAATTTTTAATCATAAATAAGGTAAAAATGCACACATGCACAAGAAATTCACGCAATTAGGATAATTGCTTGAATTCCTTGTGTATTGTTATATTTAATGTCGATTGAATCTACTTACGATAGTTCATAACTGTTTCATCAATAGGTACTTTTCATGAACTTGTAATTTTAAAAATAGATAGCAAGAAAATTAAAGCAGAGTATCTAGTTCTTTATATGGAAATCGATAGCATTCCCATATCAATAGCAAAAATGCTCTCTTATAGAGAACATATAACTTCATGGTTTGTTTAACCTTAGAATAATCATGGAAACCATGTCTTAGATATGGTGTTCTTGATGTCTATTTAATCTAAAAATGCATCCAGAGTTTCAGAGATCCCAAACGAAGTACTTAATTAACTATTCTTTTTATTTGAAATTATTTTCTTTTCTAGCACTTGGTCCACAGTCGGGTAAACTTTCATTTACACATGGCGTTGTTTCAGTTTCATCACAAATAAAAATAATATGGTTTCAGTGGTTTCAAAAGCAGGATATAATGCTTTAGTGCTGATTAAGATTACAGAATAAAGAAAGGTTTGCAAAAAGATTTTATACTACCGAAAAAAAAAGAAAGAAAGAAAGAAAACTTTATGTAAATTTCCGACCGCAAATACATATTTCTTAAAAAAGAGATATGTGCTATCATTATCTTTTTACATGTCTTTAAAAAATGCTAGTCCAATGGACATTTTATTTATGTAATTATCGAACAAACATTATCATATAATTTTAAGGCATTCATTTGCTTTACTGCAGCATCTTCATTATAACTTCGTGAATTTCTGTCAAACTTAATTAAAATATTTTAAAATATGAATTAATTAATCTAGTAAATGATAAGAAAATGGAAAAATCTTAATTAAGTAACAAAAAAGTTACTTAATTAAGATTTTCTTAGTTAGAAGAATCTAACTACTGAATATAAATAAAAGAAATTTAGAAGGGCTATATCAAAAAATGGCGTTAAAATAGATTCTCACCTTTAAATTCAGTATCATAGATATCAGGAAATCTCAAGGAGTCTGGATTTTGGAGTGAGGGTACCTTGAAAAATTATAAAGAATTTTAATTATGAAAAAATGTTTGTTTGTTTGTTGAGTGTACTTAGAAAAATTTTCAAAGATTCATGAGGCTTATATCATATAATTATAAGCTGCTTATTTTTTTATTTCTAATGGCGGGCACCCTTGAGCAAGTAAGTACATTAGCCCATGTGCCGCAACAAGGCAAGAAACCGCTACTCATTTTATCGTTACCCGATGGGCACCTGTGAACCAAGTCACGGAGGCATGAGTAGCATCGCCCACGCCACACCACCACAAACCCGTTTATAAGATGGGCCACATTCATCCATCATCTGAGAAAAGGACAAGAAACACAGAGGGAGAGAAAGAACATCCATGCCCGAGCCGGGATTCGAACCCAGGTCCTTCCCATTTGTAGTCAGTTATGCTAACCACTAGACAGGTTGGGCAGGATAAGCTGCTTGTCATTATGCTTATCATAATGCATATTATTATAAGGTGCTTAGTGTTTTCTGATGGTCAAGGTGTTTAGGTAACACTTATTTCTTTTTTCTTTTAATTATTAATTTTGCTAACTGCAAAAAAATTCTCCCTTTAATATCCTTGAAATTTCAGTCAGTTCAAAAATAGGCCTACCAAGCATAGTTTTGCAATAGTTAGAATTATCATGTATCCAAAGGAATACTTCTTTTGGTTGGGGTGAATAGAAGTATGCCTTACATTTATATCACTGTTATTGACTTTTTATTGGTATTTAATCATTGCTGTGGAACAATTCTCATGAAATAATATCCTATGTAGAATCAAGTCTATGTTATATATTTAATATATAACTTCAACAACGTTTTTCTAAATTTCAAACTCAGAAAAGATCTAACTCTTAACAAGATTAAATTATTAAAGATTTTTGAGCTTTGGTAACATGAATTCTGTTCGTCAAAAATCACTAGCAAGTAGAAAATTTCCTACAATTGCATTATTTAGAATTGAACGCGAATCACAAAAAATATAACTCATTATTTCAAATGCCGTAATAATTTGCTGCAGTAGCATTCACTGACAATTTAAGAGTTACGTTCTGGCTCTGATTGTCTTTTTTAACTTACATAAGAAGTATATTATGTTTAGAAAGAATTTGCAATTTTTAAGATAAAAACTACCAAAATAAATTTCATATATTCTCTTATGGTTTGTTTTAATTCATTGCTACATTAACCCTTTACTGAATTATTTGAAGATATTTATGCCCATGTGACGGAATTAATTATCCACTATATGAATCAATATGTAAAATTAATAAATTTTATTTGAATTTCACAATCCAAATCACTGTAATAATACAGCTTTAATTCTACTTTATTGGAACTATCATTTTCAAAGTCATATAGAATGAATTTTTCATTTCACACATTTTATGATATCGTATCAAAAAAAAGTCGGAGATAATAATAAAGATAAGTCAAATTATCTTTATTTGCAACAGTAAGATATAATAAACAAACGTCAGACAATTGTTTGTTCGATCAACATTACTGGAGGGGGTGCTGAAAGCTTTTTAAATTCAGAAGACGAGTCTGACTCGTCCACGGTAACTTCACCCAAATAAGCAAATGACGAGTCTCACTCGTGAAATGTACACAAAGGATTAATTTAACTGCTTAATTTCATATGCTTTAAAATTTGCTGTAAATGCTACCAAAAAATCTTATACATGCACTTTTTTGTATTCAATGTAAAAAATATGAAATTATCTTCTAAACAAAAGTTCTGTTTTAAATACTCATTTTCATTTCGCACATTATTCAACAAAAATAACATTCAAGGTCATTACATGTAAATTTTCATTGCGTGTTGAATATTTGAAGGTTAATATATTTGGTATGAAAAATATTATATAGAAAGTATGAAAAATATTTACATTATACCCTAACATTCTAAAGTATCATAATTTTTGAAAATATTTTTTCTTAAAAAAAGTTGACTATCTCTTTCCTTGTATTAAAAGAGTAAATTTTCCTAACAGCTTTATGTTTCTGTTTTCCCACAAATTTAAATAGACATAATCACGCATATATTCTTTACTTTCCATCCACATACTATAAATTTCTTATTCGACATTGTTGATATGGGTAACTAAAAAATTTCAGTTTTGTTTCGTATAGATTGACTTAGTAACTAAGTCAAATAAAGTTGTTAATTGAATGAAACGATTCTAACTGGAACATATCTACCCGGTTTCGAGAATCGAACCCATTTTTTTCTAAATTTATTCTTTAAATTTTTTTAACATTTTAATAACCACATATTAATTTATAAAGGAACATTATCTAAAATAAAACACTAAGAACTACAAGATTTTAAAGATTAAAAAAGAAAATATAATTTATTAATTCATTACCGTGAATGAAAAAGAATTTTATTGTTAGTGAAATTCTATAAAATCTGTAATTATTTATCTATATATAATTACAGATTTTATATATATATATATATATATATATATATATATATATATATATATAT
>JAPDSC010007703.1:64017-79089 GCA_026290005.1 Latrodectus geometricus | reverse complement strand
TGGTAAATATATTAAATATTAGTTGTATTTAATTCTTAATCCAAAGTAGAAAAAAAAGTAAATATAATTTTCAAAACATTTGTAGCGTTTCAAAGTTTCAAAATGTGTTTACATTGACTAGAAAAGGAATTTTTCTTTTAATAAAAAAAAAGATTTTCATTACATTTCTAAGAACCAAGTAGAAAAAAAATTTTAAAATTTGAAATATAATTCTGGGAATTTATCTGTGTTACAATTTTCAAATGAACGTATATTAAGCATAACACAAAACTGCATTCCTTTAACGTATTTAATTTTCACGTGCATGTATTTTAGTCAAATTTTATGCCAAGGTGAGACGAAACATAAATGCCGGGAAAAGTCCAGATTAATATTCCAGGCCACACAAAGTCACATGTTACTAATGACGTAATTGTGAGCCGCATGAAATGAGCTCCTTGAAAACTACAAAATATTTTAAGCTTCTTAACTTGTATAAAATTAAAAAAAAAAAAGAAAGAAAAAGAAAAAAAAATGGCGGCAAAAATTGAAATAACTGTCTCTAAGATATAAGACAAATTCTAAATTTTAATTAATATTAAAAGATTACTTTTAAACATAATATTTTAATAAATTTATTTGAAAAGAATATACTGTTACAAATCTTAACATAAGATATTATGTTATAATTATTTTCTAATTATCACCCTCCGAACTGTTAAAAAATCGTATTGATTAAAAGATAATTAAGGACTTTTGTAATAATTAACTTTTGGCCTCATATAATGATTGTAATTTTTATAAGTAATTCCATAATTTTTGTTGATTTTGTCAAAAAAGTATCTAGAATTGAAGATATACGAATTGTCAAATTTCAGATCAATTGAAATCCATGAAAATACACGTTGATATTTAAATTGTATGACAGTTACTTTACTGTGAAGAAGTTAAATTTAGGGTGATCTTTTTTAAGGTGACAATGTTTGGAGTGCCCTGTGCCTCGATCTAATAGCCGAAAGGGCACTAAACTTGGTATTTAGACTAATTAAAATACGGGAAAAAGGATTCCGTGAAAAACCTTTTAGTTCCAAAAATCACCGCTAGGACATTTTGTAACGCTTTACAATGTATAAAATGTGAGAAAAGAAAAATACTTACGCATACTATCGTACAGTTAAATTATTAATGTTTATTTACTACATTAACTTCCCCGGTGAGGAATTAGACCACATTCAATATGAGCACCGTTCTCAGAAATAACAATAAAAATACGTAATTTTTTTCTGGATCGAAATTCCCGAAAGCTGTGGATGCATTACATTGATTCATATAATACAGCTTCACCAGAAACGCACATTGCGGTAACGTGAGAGGCATGGCCACTTGGAGCTTGTTTACTTCAGCTGAGATTCTCTGTCTACTACTTGCTTTTATAACCCCTATTACTGACGCTGTCATCGCACAACAGTTTCATTTTTCTTTGATACCAGTGTTTTATGCTAATTCTCGTTATTGTAAACTACAGCAGCCCCATAAAATGCCCTAGTGGCGATTTTTGGAACTAAATTTTTTTGTTTAGGAATCTTTTTGTTCATGCCTTGATTAGTCTAAGTACCAAATTTGGTGCCATTTCGGCTATTAGATCGCACTATAGGGCGCTCCAAACACTTTCGTTTAAAAAAAGATCACCCTGTATAAATTAAAATACTTCTTTTAATTGTTGAATTAATTTTAAATTCATCTTTTCAGTAAGTTAAAATCCTACAGGCAAGACAAAATATTTTTTTAATCTTCTTATTCAATCTTTAATGTAAAATGAATTTTATTTATTCATTTTGCTTAATATTTAATAAATAAATATTTAAATTTATATGATTAAATGTGATCTAAGTTTATTCCTCATTAAAGATAATTTTTCTTGACACACGCTTCCCTTTTTCATTGAATCTAAAAGTTTATTCTAAAGTTGTTACAAGCCCAAAAGATTAATCGATTTTTAAAAACTTCTTATAAAAATGTTATTAAATACATCAATGATGTAATTGAAAGCACCTTATCTGCTTTTTATTAAAATACGGAATTAAAACTTTAAATTCCTATCTTGTTCTCTTATTAGGAATCACAGCATCAATTTTTGTAACTTAAAGCTGCTTGACATATTAAGAAATGTTGAAGCTGAAAAAAATTTTATTTGTGAAGATAATAACTGTTGGGATAGCATTTTTGAGATTTTAAATTTGTAATGTTCTGTATGACATGATATAGAATAATAAATAAATATACGTTCCAGTATTAATGTATCATTTTGAAAAGAAATTGATGTGTTTGTTGTAGATATTGAAATAATAGAAAAATGCAGAACTCATTAGCTAAATTGAATCTTGGAATTTACATAAAATGTATTATGAAAGTATTATAAGATTTGATTTCCTCTATTGGACAAAATTGTATCTTTTAGTCTTAAATAAAATTTCATCATTGTTAAGAAAAATTCGATATAGTAAAAAGATGGAAATTCTTTATTCAATCTCTACAGAAATTTTTTATGCTTTCGCGATTAGTAATTTATATGTAAATAATCTAAAGAAAAATCTAATCTGTGTATTCAACGATTATGTCAAATTCAAATGACATAATAGTTGAACATAATAAAGTATTTTTTCATTCTCGTTCTTAAGTTATTTGAGCGCAAATTCCTCCTAAAAACATGAAATGCCATAGTTCACAAAGCTTTTTCTTATTGCAATGATAATAGATTAAAAACAGCTAATAAAAAATATTCGTGATTCAAACTTCAGATGTTGTCAGTTTAAACCAGCATAACACTTTAAGTATTCTACTAATAATGCGTAACCTTACTTAATTCCTTATATTGCCTAACCTTACCTTACAAGGTTACATTGCGTAAATTTATACTTTTCATATCCACAACGCAGTGGGCAACATTTTGATCAGATTTCTACTTTAATTTTAGCAATTGTGTCTCGTAACAAGAACTAGTGCGTACGGTGCTATCTGTGACTGTAACTGTTGCCTAACTCAGATTATTTCCCATCATTACATTATTTCTAAATTTTGAAAGAGAGTTTCGGTGAACATTATGAAAATAAAAATAAAGAGAATAATGAATAAATAAATAATGCATAAAAAAGTATAGAATATTGTAAAATTTCCAATTTTAAAATAAGATTTCAACATATTGGTCAAGTTCTTCGCATTACCTTAATATAATAATTGAATACAAATTATCTACTTGTGCGCATGCGTGACGAGGTATGGAAATATACTAAAGGAGAAGTTATTTAACGCAATTTTATTATTTTCATAGTACTTAAAGCTTTTTTTCTCATAAATTATTTGCCTCCTTATGAGCAATTCAATAATTAATACAGTATTTTTGAAAATATAAACATCTTCATAACTATATACTTGTTTTTCTTATGATTTTTATAAAATATTATTATTATTTTTTATAACATCTCAGATTTAAATGCGAATTTAGAAATGATAAATCAATATCAAATCCTTAAAAGTAATCTCCTATAAAGCAAAATAAATTTTTTATTTTATTATTACTTTTCATATAAATTGAAAAAATAAATAAAGTATTTAGACAAATACACTCGTAATTTATAGCATAACTTATTTTTCTCATATAGACGCATTTTACTTTAACTGAAAAAATTTTTTAACTTTATTTAAAATCTCCAAGTTAATTGCTACAATATGTCACAAATTTTTAAAATTAACTATCCAGTCAAGAATGTACGAAATGGTTATATTAATGCGATATTTAAAAAGTATGCTAGAAAATTTTATAAATGAATGCAGATTTGATTAATTGCTACAATATGTAACGAATTTTTAAAATCAGTTATTCAATCTTGAATAAACGAAATAACTTTATTGATGCGATATTTAACAAACATCTTCGAAAATTCTATGTTTATTTCTTATAAGTGAACACATATTTGATTTTCATTATTTTTACTTTTTGACCTCATCATAAAATGAACTACATTGTTTTCAATCAAACAATATATTTGATGTTAATTTAATAAATTTTGTACATAAGGAATACTTTTGATATGTAGAAAATATGTAGAACTTTATGGTTATAAAATTAATTGAACTAATGTAACTTTTAGAAATGATTTTTGAATACATTTACACTAAGCAAACTGATCTTTATACTAAAATAAATCATAAGATTCATTTTTGGGAAAAACAATTTTTTTTTAAATCGGTTTATTACAACACCTACAGGAAACGCTATAATTTCTGCACAAATAAACAGTAAATTTAGTAAACTTCAGAATTTTTTTTAGTGTTAATCCTTTAATTCATTGTGAGTAATTCGCTTTAAATCATTGTGAATAAAAAAATAACACAATACTTAGTCCTAGAATTATATTTTAGTGATTTGCAGATTACATTATGTTCGGGATTTATTAGAAAAGGGAAAAGAATTCTTATTTCTAATATATATATATTATTGAGATACTAATATATTCATTACATTCCTTCAGGAATTCATTGATGATATTATAATTGAATATTTGAATTTAATTACCGTATTTTCCTGCATGTAATCCAGAATGGCGTATTATCCACAAGTCTATTTTCCAAGTACAAGAAAAATAAGATACATTTAATAGATCAAGAAGATACATTTAATAGATTAAGATAAAACAAAGAAGAAACTATACAATTTAATATCAATAAGACAAAATCAGGAAAAATCAACAAAAACAATGTAATATAATATAATTAAGGAAAGAGCATAGGGACCACGTCTTCATCAGGAGGGAGATGGTCAGCTATGCAAAATAGGCATCCTTTTCTGACAAACACGAAAGACAAAGGTCTAAAAAAAGGTTTCTACATTAAACATTTTAAACTACTTTAACTTCTTAATTTAACTTGTAAAGAAATTTTTCTTATTACTTTTGGCAACCATATTTTTCTATATTTGATATATATTCTTCTGTATTTGATATATTTTTCTGTATTTGATATATTTTTCTCATTGTATTGATTTGCCTATGTATTGTTTTGCTTATTTTTATATATATTACTTTGATTCCATTTATTTCAATTTTGATACAGTTGTATTTTCTTCTTATAGAGACATCTTCGGGGGAATAACACGAATATTTTTAGACCTTTGTCTTTCGTGTTTGTCAGAAAAGGATGCCAGTTTTGCATAGCTGACTACCTCCCTCCTGATGACGACGTGGTCCCTATGCTCTTTCCTCAATTATATTAGATTACATTGATTTTCTTGATTTTTTCCTGATTTTGTTTTATTGATATTAAATTGTACAGTTTCTTCTTTGTTTTATCTATTAAATTTATCTCACTTAATATATATATATATATATATATATATATATATATATATATATATATATTCTTATCAATCTGCTTTCTTTATCTATAAAAAATCTATATATTCTACGTTATGAATACTAAAAATACACTTCATAGGGGACAGATTTCCTTTAAGTTTTCCTTTAAGAGATTTTTTTTAATATTTTTATATCTGTATATTACAGCTAGCTGATTGTAACTACCAGTTAACTTTTTTAAAAACAATAAATAAAGTAATCTGGATTTTTCACATGTCATGAAACAAATCATTAAATGAAAGAAAACTGCCCAAAACTTTAAATGTTTTAGTTTATTGTCCTCATTTTGCAATTTCTAAATTAAATTGTTACATGCGCCTATGAGATGGGCTGTCTAATTACTTTCACTTACAATATATTTTATTTTAATCTAAATTAACATTCATTTAATAATAGATGCATGTATTACAGTTGTGGTTTTATTTTGTTTCTCTAAACATTGATCAATATGATAATTTCCCATTGACTACATTTCCAAGAAAACAAAGTTGTTGTTTATGGGCTGTTGCTAAGTTCCAAACATCCATTATGTACGGACTCTTATTTTCTTATTTGTAGGTACACAACAAACCTAATCGTTGTTTCTTTTAAATTAAAGGTTTTCAAATGAAAGGCGACCTATTTTTCGTAGTATTTAGTTGCTAACTTATGGTGAATTGGGTATGAAAATAATAGACATGTTTAAACTGTGTATTTGCCAATAAATCGCCAATATTTCCACGAACAAATTACGTTACATAATTTTTGTCGCTTTTGTTAAAATTAAAATATTAAATTGTATATGTTTATCGGAAAAGAATTTTATCGTTTCATTAAATGAATTATTGATTTTATAATATAGTTTCTCACTCTTTGATGTGGTACCAATTCACTTAGTACAAACAGAAGTACACTAATATTTCAATAAATGAAAATGCAAATCAATTATATTTCATTATAATTGAATTGCGGTACCTAATAATAATGTAAGTATCTAATTTTGAAAATAATAATTTTTCAATTCCTCCATTTTTTTTTATTTAGATTTATACTAGTTTATATTATTAGTTGATTGAATTATGTTTGTATGTGTTTTTCTTTTAATACTTAATTTCTTAAAATACAAATGTCAAATAAAGGCACGTCATGGCACCCTAAAATCATGCAAATATAAAAATTTAAAGATCGAAGGTAAATGAGATTTATAACAAAAAATTTGAGAAACAGAAAATAAATACAGTAGCCAACTTTTTCTATTTCTGATTTTTATTTCATTTTCCCTACTTCTCTATGTCCTTGATCTTTAATTTTTCATATTTATATTGCTTTGGAATATTATGAAATAGCTTTTACCTCTTGCTTTATGTTATTAGCAGGAAAATCATATATTTGTGCCACCACAGTTAACACCTCCTAATAAAGCTGATTGTAAAGATAATTATTTTCATTTGCATTTGTTTTCTAATTACTGTTAAATATTTGAACTTTTTTTAATCATTTAACTGAATTATAACAAATATATATGTATTATAATTTAGTTTTATATTTTAAATGATTTTGTTTTTATAAATATTTTTTAGTAAAATTAAAATATTTCCTAGTTATTTCGGTAACAAAACAAAATTTCGTTTTATTTTTATTATTACTTAATAAAAATTTCTTAAATAAACTCTAAAACATTTTCCCGATTGACTATAGATTTAAAATTATTATAATTTGCTGAAAATAAATTGCTTTTACCTTCCTAATTATTCTCCATACAATGTATCTACAGAATTCTGAATACTTATAAAAATAAATAATAAGAATTTCTTAAAACTGATAATACTATGAATTTAACACAAAAAAAATTTAATTCCTTAAGATTTTGTAACCTGTCCAGGATATTCAGAAAGAATCTGATGCTTTGATATTGTATGTAGGAGATAAATTATCTAGTTTTATCCCCTACATCTTGTCCCTTACGACATGAGAAGTTCATAATTAAGATCTATTACAGTTGAGGCTATTGAAATTCGTTATCTTCAAGACGAGTAGTCATTCTTTTGCAAAGGCAGTCATATTTTCATATTCACAATATACGCTTTAAGTCCTTTTAAATAGTCAAAAAAGTTCTCAAAGCATTTTGGACTGTATGGTTGAGACACTGGCACTATTTCTTTCTTATCGAATCCAGCCAACTGTGGAATTATAGGAAATTAAAAAGATAATCATTGGCTAAGAAAAGAACTTTGATAAAGCAAAGCATTAATGGTCCTCGTATATTTCCCGCTATTAAGTCCTTTTTCTTTACTTGACTTTTAAGGAAACTTTTAAACAGGATACTATTCAACGTGCTAAAGTTAAAAGATGGAAGATTCTGGTTGAAGAAAGAGCTTTCCCAGTTTTCAAAGGAAAGCTGCGAATGCTTTATACAGACTTTTGACTGGACATGACTGTTTGCAAGACCATTTCAGAATTGGAGTAGTGGATTTCCCAAACTGTAGTTTGCATCAAATATGCCTAATTTTCGAGCACTTAAATATCTGTATTGCACTTTCTGAATAAAAAGACATTCCAAATATAGGGTTGAAAAAGTATTGGAGAACCCATGAATTTGTGGCTTAGGTATTAATGCTTAGCCTTTACAAAATAAATGAAATTTTTTTTTACAACTTTATTTGATTTGCAACATTTTCCTGTAGGATGGCAATCGAGAAATAATCTGATGGATAGTATGGATTTTCATTGTATAAGATAAGATTACAAAGAAAAAAATCTATGAATTAAAACGCGGATTCTAAAAAGCAGTAGTTTCATTTATTTTCAACAGTATTTAGGGACATCGATCCATGTTTGGTTTTAGAAATTTTGTAATAATAGCAATGTTTATTGCCTTTTTGCTGTCTTAATACGTCTGTTGTGGATCTTGGAAATTTCGTGTTTCTTTCCTTGTAACCCATGAGTTCATTCTACCCTACATTTAAATATTAGTTTATTTAAGTTTAGATGAATAATATTTATTTTAAATCGCAATTCAAATTCATAATTATTATTTCACTGTTTCAGATGCTGTCGTGACTTTGCTAAGAGGCCATGAAACCTGACAGGCGGTGATGTGATTGTTTCTCTCTGAATGCTACAAAATATTAATCAAATTTTGGAACTTAACCTTCTGGAACAATGTATAACTCATTCAAATATCAGAAGGGCGCCATTACTTAGAAACAAGAACATGATTCTGCTATATTTGACTTTCACGATTGTGACTTTCTCAAGCAATTGTTTTGCCCAATCAGAAGACGAAGACTTGACTGATAACGAGATTATAGCAGGCAATAGCTTCGGATGGCCCATTCGTGTACTTAACGATGGCAGAGAGCCAACAGGTAAAACTAACAAAAATTTCTTTAAATTGTTTTGTTGTAAGACAGCACTTTTATGTTTTGATTATAATTATTTTGATTTGTTGATACACTTTCCGATAAGAATAATTGCATTCTTTTCTAAAGTCAGTCATAATATTCCAGTCATATTTTCTCTTGGATAGAATAAAGATTTAACAGCAAATCAGTTGCAGATATCTGATAACTGACTTAGATATCTGAGAGAAATGTCTTTAACGAACAAATTTATTTTCAAAGCGAGTAGGGCATTGCTGGCAGCAGATTTGAATATCTTTTGGAAACATTATAACTAATATATAGCTGCTTAATAGAAGAAATCTAAGATATACTTCTGTATGAAATTCTTGATCAAACTGTAACGCTTAATATTAATATTATCAGTGATGAATTATCTCTAATTGAAGAAGATACTCTAAAATTTAAAGATAGATTCAATCACAAATCTCTCCTTGATTAAAGCAATTAGCTGTTAAAGTTTTCACTCGCTCTTGCTATAGACGTGTTAAAAAGTACGAAATATGCAAAGGAGAATCCTTTTTCCATGTCTTTAAGTAGACTCCAGAGTGAGATTCTTCTCATTTAGTCTATTATGTCTATTTACATGATAAACAACATAAATTTCAGAAAAAGATATCGATTTTATATAATAGTTAGAAAGTGGATTATAAATTTCTATGCAAAGAAGAATCCTCGTTAATGTATGTAAAATTAAGTAAACTCAATCGTGAAATTTAGTCTATTATGTCTGTTTATATGATAAAGAACATAAGTTCCTGAAAAATATGCAAATCTTATATTATAGTTAGAAAGTTGATTATGTTAAAATTAAAATTTTCTTTTTTTAAAATGTTATTACAAAATTGAAAATTTAGGAATCATTTTTAACAGAATCTCCCATTTTTTTGCAAGTTAAAAATCTGTTTAAACAGCTTTCATAAATTATAAAGCATTTTAAACAAAAATTAAATGTATAGTAAATAGATCCATTTAGAGCATATGTTTGTTGGTGGCTTGAATTTCGTGACTAAGTCCAAACTTTTCGTAACATTTTTTCACCATAATTTTGGTTAGTTTTTAAATATTCAACGGAAGCTTGACAGAGAATCAAAGTTGAATTAAAGATTATCAGTACACTATACTTTTACAATTTCAAAAAAAATTATTTTGAAATATTGTAATACATAATTTGATTTGATTTATCAATCGATAACAAAGAAATATGAAAGAAAGAGAAAAAAAAAAAGGAAAAATAGAAACGCAATAGTTTTCAACTTTTCTTTAGCAGCATATAGCCATGAATCACAATAAATTGTGATTCTCTAAAGGATTTTTCACTATACAATGAAAAATCAGAATATTGCAAATTATAATATAGCGTAGGATTGTGTGCTCAAACATCTATAACTTGATTACAAAATCGAAGCGTAAATTTTAAATGTAAGAAAGAGAGAGAGATTCAAACATAACATTAAAGAGTGTTATACTCAATATGAGTCATTTCAAAATAAAAATCACATAATTTCAAATAACTTAGAAACATTTCTAGAAAATGAGTAAAAATCAAAGCCGTCATTCGATAAAAACATTTCAGTAAAAGTTACAATCAAATTAAAATGATAAATTATTTTTCATATCATAGTGCCGTAACTTTATAATTTTTAGATTGTTCTAAATCACATGAGATTTCAAATGTTTTAAAGTTCTGAGAGATCACATGAGTGATGTCTTATTCTTTGATGATTTTTTTTTCTGAAATAAAAAAGAAAATTGTAGCGAATCAAAAAAGTTTTATCCATGTCAAATTATCTACACTGCTCAAAACAATTAAAAGATATTGTAAGATTTATATAAAATAAAGAAATAAGCGAATTTTTTTTGCCGAAAATAGAAGAAGAGATGCAAATTTTTCTGGCTTTCAAACTGTGGAGTATGCTAATTTTGAGTTCGACGACAAAAATATCGCTTCAGTGGCAGTGAATGAAATTTAACTTTCAACTGTATAAAAGACAATGAAGACAAGGATGATCGACATTCAGTGACTACTTTGTTTCGATGAGTGTTATGTCTCAGCTAAGTCATTTAACCGATTCAGAAACTTGGTGAGTTGTTAGTAAGTTAGAGGGGAGACAAACTCAAGCCAAAACAGCGCAAGTCCTTGGGGTGTTACAAAGTATGGTTTCAAGAATCTGGAGCCGTTTTTTAAAGACTGGAAGTGCAGGCCGAAGACCAGGGCAAGGACGTAGACGGGCTAAAACGCCCAAGGAAGATCATTACATAGTGTTAACGGCTCGGAGACACCGAAATATGAACTCTACTCTTCTCCAACAGCATTTTCGCTTGGCTACTGACACCAACTCAGACTGTCCGAAACCGGCTCCATGGTGTAGATCTGTATGCCAACCGATTAAACTATCATCAAAGCATCGTCGCGACCGCAGGGAGTGAGCAACAGAGCATGTGAACTGAAGGAGAAATGAATAGAGCAATGTTCCATTTTTCTGTTCATCCTGATAACAGGCGTATTTTCATCTGGAGGGACCGTGGCGGTAGAAATAATCCTGCGTTCGTGCACGAAAGTGTCAGATTTGGCGGTGGGGGAGTGTTGGTGTATGATGCCATCTCCATTGATGGGCGCACAGACCTCTATATCATTCGAGATGGACTTCTGACTGCTCGCCGATGTAGGGATGAGATCCTCAGACCTATTGTAGTCCCTTAAGCTGCAACAATCGGAAATGACTTCATTTTAATGGATGATAACTGCTGGTCACATCGTGCTAACCTGGTGGAGGATTACCTTTTCGAGGAAGGAATCGTATGAATGGAATGGCCAGCGTGTTTTCTAGACGTGAATCCAATACAACACGTTTGGGACGCTCTAGGAAGACGAGTTGCTGACCACCAACCACCCCCACAAGCTCTCCAAGAACTGGAAAGAGCTCTTCTGGAAGAGTGGGACAGAATACCCCAACTCGTGATTAATAGCCTCATTGACACCATGCCTCAAAGGTATTCAACATTGCTGGCCGTCCGTGGAAACCATACCCCCTACTGAAAACGACTTCCTTTGAAGAAAACCCCTTTTCTTATTCTTTTTTTCTCATACGCACGAATTGTGTTTTTTTTTTTCTTTTGTACACAAATGAGCAGTGAAATGCATTTTTTTCTGCCAAACATGCCTAATTTATTCTCATATAAAACCTACTACGTCTGGCGACCATGTATCAATCAGCTAAAATGTTTCCCAGCCACAAGATTCACCTAAAACCACAACATACTTTAATTGTTTTGAGCAATGAATTACTTTTAACTGAATATATAATATTCTTAATAAAGGCTACTAAATTTTGCAAAAGTACTAGAAGAATATGTTGCTTTATTCATAAGGAGGCAACGTTTAATATGGTTTCTAATTGTTTGGTAAATGCTTGGACTTTGTGGTACAATAGAAAAAGACTTTTTTGAAGAAATTGGTGAATGATGTGAACAAGCCTATCATATAAAAAAAAGCAAATATATTTTTCTTTTAAAAATCAAAAACTATAAAAAGTCCTAAAGAAATGTTTCCCCTTATATAAAAAATGTATGGTTAACAATATCTGACAATCAATTTTCAGGTAAATTTTGTTTTATTAAAAATATTTAAAAATAATTGTTTAAAGTAACACTTAATACTGAATTTAAGTTTATATTGAAATTTATATTTATAAATAGGAAGCATATGTTTATATTTCTATTTATTAACTGTGTTGTTATAAATTTTATTTTGTTTTATCATTATTTATCTTATTTCAACTTATATGTGTCTGTTGACAAATATAATTACATGATTAGAATTACTGTATTATTAAATTCAAAATCAATGCTGAATTTATTCATTTCTAAAATACTTGTTTCATATTTAAAAAAACATCAAAAATCTCTTTGAACTGTTAAAAAATACGTTGCATCATAAATCAGTAGAAAATATAAGAGATTTAATTGATTCTACATTTAGTACCATGTTTTTACTTGCGACTGTAGTACAAATTTTCATTTAGTATATTTCATGTTGTACCAAAATATAAAAAATCCTTAATAGAAAAATTGGGAAATTATTTTATCAAGTAATAATATTTTTAGCAAAGAATTATTCCAGCCTAACTCTGCTTCTTTGGTTTAAGAGCATTATTGAAATCTTACTTAATAAAAAGAAAGACAAATATCTTACTGTATAAGGTACTGATCAAGTCGGTTTTGACTTATGCCTCTGAGACATGGACCTTAACAAAAAATGAAGAAAAGATATTAGTGACCTTCGAAAGGAAGGTCCTGCGAACCATCTTTGGCGCTGTTCTCGATAATAACAACTGGTGAAAAAGATACAATTTTGAAATATGTAAGATCTTTAATGGCAATGATATTATCAAGTCTATAAAACTGTGCAGAATGAAATGGGCTGGGCATGTAGTATGAATGAGCCCAGAACGAACAGCATTAAAAGTTTTTAATGTAACCCCCTCTAATAAAAGACCAAGAGTAAGGCCCAAAAAGAGATGGAAAGACTGTGGGGATGATGCCATCCTTAAAGTAAAGAACTGGAGATCAATTTCTGGGAGAAAGGCAGATTGGGAAAAGCTTCTGAGGAAGGCCCTGGCCCACAAAAAACTGTCGCGCCAATGCTGATGGTGAATAATTTTTAGCAAGCTAAGATGAGAATACATTTATACCTGGTTAAAAATAACTCAAAAATATATTATTTTCAAATCTGGATTTCACTTCACATTTTCTTACTTCATATTTCTAAAGAACCACTAATCATATGTGACTAACAATGGATTGTAATAACTTCAATTGGGCATTTTTATTAATAATAAAATCTTTGTGAATTTAAGCCGAGTAAATTTCATTGTATAAAATTATTCAAAAATAACTAAAATTGTAAAAGAATTGTTAAAATCTCTAATTCCTAAGAAAATATGATAGAATTATTAATTTATCTATTATTGCATTTATCTATCATTCTCGCAACTAGAAGTCTCGTGTTCGATACCGACCCAGCTGAAGATCCATCTTGTTCACTAATGGTAGTTGGGGCAAATGAAATAGGTCCTATTCTCAATGTCCTCCAAGTGAAATGATACCTTTTAGGGGTGTTGGGCCAAATCTGTAGTTTTCCCACCTGGTCCCTACTATCATACTACGAGGATCACTCCCGTGATCATAATTTTACAAAATACCTTCAACTCCGCCCCTTATATTGCCAGTGCAACTAAAGTGCCAGGCATGAGAAAAAATCCATTTTTGCAGAATTCATAATTAAATAGCTTTATTTACAAATGTATTAATTTTTTAAATTAATATTATAAAAAATAAATATTATAAAAATCATAAATTGCTTTATTAATAATAACTGTAAGTTCTTAATTTTATTTAATTTTAAATTAATATTATAAGAATTAAAACAGTTGCTTTAGTGTATTTTAAGAATTTACTACACATTTTTGATTTCTGAATGATTTTAATTTCTTTAAGTATTTTGTTTTTTAAGTTACCATGGCAACAAGGCTTCAGATAATTGTAAGCTTTTGATATTTAATTTTAGATTGCGAAGGATTGGGATTCCAAAATGCAACAAAAAATGAGTGTGGTTATTGCACTGGGGGCGATACAAAGCTTCCCAAAAGCTATTCCGTTAACTGTAAAAATAACTGCAACGTCAATATTCAAAAGGACTGTGCAGGTGTCTGCGGTGGGAACGCCTACCTGGATGAATGTTCTGGAATATGCGTTGGTAAGCATGGTATTCATTATCCTAACCATCATATTTTATTGTAGTTATTTTCAATGACATGAAGTAGAAATATATATATAATTAGAAATATATACTTTAACTATGAGAAATAGGTGTTATTATCGCATACGTTAATTTTTTAAGAAATATTTTTAAAAAAAGTGTATCTGAGTCATTTTACTCCAGTAATTCAAAGAATGCTACATAAAAAAAATTATTTCTGATGCATTCACATTTGACTTAGCCCACCATTACATGGCAAATAAATTTATTAATTGATATTCGATTATAGACTATATGACATGATATCTATTGTAGATGATATAAGACGAGTTATCTGTTTCGGACGGTATATAGCATGATATTTATTGTAGATATTGTCTGGTTTGATATCGGTTGTAGATGGTATATGACATGATATATATTGCAGATGGTGTATGTTATGATATATCTTGTAGATGGTGTATGTTATGATATCTCTTGTAGATAGTATATGATGTGACATCTGTTATAGATAGTATATAATATCATATACTATCTACAA
>JAPDSC010007703.1:35264-63617 GCA_026290005.1 Latrodectus geometricus | reverse complement strand
TTTTTTTACTTTTAATTTGAAAACACATTTTCTTCAAATCGTTTCATATTTTTCTTACCCTGTCTTTATTTTAGATCATTCAGAAAATGAAGTAAGACTAAACTACAAACACTTTAAGTTAGATTTTACAAATACTTTAAGTACTTTAAGAGAGACACGCGAATACTTTAAGTTACTTATATAAATTATTCAAATGATAAGACTGTGAAATATCAACCTATATTTTGGAAGCAATAGAATTTTGGAAAGAGTCATGATAAAGTGCTAACCACACTTTAAGAGCTATAAGTTTTAAAAAATTAATAAATTAATCAATTATGCCTAAATTATATATTAGTATGCCCTTTATATTTAAAATAATACTTCATGAAGTTTGAGTTTAAATATCTCGGAATGACAAAAATTTTGCTTAATATTTCTTTCGAAGACCCTTCTATTGTATTATAAATAATTTATCATTTAAAAAGATTGCGTATTTTAATTTTTAACAAATAATTATCAAATAGCATTTTTACCATCTTATGATTAAATTTAACTATTGAAAATGCATTTTTTCTCAGATTATTTTTTGCATTGTAGATACATATTGAAATTTACAATAAATTATGGAATATTTGTATTTGTTGCATTATATTATTAACAATGGTTAGCTATTTTGCGTCTGAGGTTTACACAGACTATATGGATATTCATAATACATTGAGATATCGTTTTATCTATATGTTTTTATTAGATCATTTACGTAATATACGGAAAGAGATACAAAATTATGTATCTCTTTGCATAAATTTGAAATATCATTTACACTATAATTTAAAATATGTTCTTGTTTAACGACGATGGGTAGAAACCCCTATTTGCTTACATTGCCAATTCCAAATTATAAAAGTATTTTATTGAATTAAATGCGATTTTTATTAAAAGCTGAAACCATTAATATATAACTATTACTTGCTGAAAACATTTCTAACTGAATGTTTATCAATATCATTTAGTAACTAATTACTTAATTTATCGATGAATATGTTACTGCTCATTACAAAAGCATACTACAAATATAATTTAAAGTTTATTTAATCAATTCAAAAATTTTAAATTATTAAAATTTTGAAAAATTATATTATTATATTAGATTATTTGGAAAGCTACTTCGTTTTATATGAAAATAAAAAACTTATAGCAAATAAATATTTTATTGAATTGTATATTGTCAATTCTAGACCAATACCTTTTACCATCTTTCTGGTCGTAGCATGATTTCATACTCATAAAATGGTTGGTTTTCACTTACAAAAAACCTATTCAGGTGAGAAAAACGAAATGATTTTCCGAAAAACCCAGTAAATTTATTTAGATGTTATTCAAAATTTTATACAATTTATAATCGCAATTAAATTAAAGTGTTAAATTTCAATCCTTGTCAGCGATAATGCGATTGTATGAAAAGTTCTATGCAACTTTTATTCTTCATTTATTTGTTTTATTAACCTCCTTGCTAATTTTTCAATAACAACTGATAGAAATGTCTTTCTTTTGTAGTGGACTCTAAAATTAAAATTGCAAACTACCGAGACTGCCGGGGTACTTGTTCTTCATCCGGCTTGCAGTTATATACGGACAGTTGCGGTGTGTGCCATACAGGAACTTCGCCATTTGAAGATTGCACAAACAGGTGTCACTTGCCAGGTACTTATAAAATGCTACATTGTATGAATATTGTGAAAGACTGATATAATAGATAAATTTTGCTTCAAAATAACTTTATTTATTTTTATTGATTAATAGTGTTATTCGATTCTTATGTTTTTATAAAAAAGTTATAATAGTTTTATGTAAGTGAATGAAACCTTTATGGATCTTAACGTGCAGATGTTCAAAAATTTATATTTAAAAGGACAATTTATGTATTTAGAAATGGAGAAATTTCTTTAAAATTTACCTACGCGTTCCTTCTTACGTAAAACTTATGAAAACATAGACGTTTTTTTAGCAAATTTTCAAGCATTTATCAAAAATCCAATTCATAAGAAAAAATTGAGAGGTGCATTTTATACTCAATAAACATTATAAATTTGATAGAATACCATTTGTTTTTCTCAAAAAGTGCACACTTATTTTCAAGGGAACTGTATTTCAGAAAAACGGGCTACCTTCGGCAGAACGTAGGCCGTTTTTTTTCATGGAACTTAATTTTTATAATAAAATGGACACCTGCAATAGTTTTAAAAGTGATTTTTATACCATTTGCCATCAATGTTTTGTGTATCATATGAATATTTTTGCAGATATGCTCCATACTACGACGTGTAGCTTCATTCAATTCCCCTCCTAAAACCCTAGCCACGCTTTCAACAGCTTTGAAAGAGCAATGGCTCGCACTTCTTACACAATTAATAGATTGCATAATTGAGAGCATCACACATTGCTGCATGTGTTGCATAGCTTCTCTAGGGAATCATACCCCATATTACATATGCTTTTCCTATACCAAACTTACATCTCCCATTTGTTGATTGTATACATATGCTAATTTTTATAACACCATAATTGTCGGATTTATTTTTATGCTATTTTGTACCTTATGTTTTGCATAATGTGTGTAAGTTTCATTAAATTCCACGCATAACTTTTTGTATTATAGTTTTAGTTTGTGATTTTTCCTTAATTATGATAATTAGTAAAGTTGACATGCAAGCTTAAGCTATTGACGATTTTTATAAATTAATTATCTTGTCATTCCATTCTACGTTTTATTGTAACATGGATCGGCTTAATTCACCCCGGTTATATTCATCAATAAAAGTAATAACTTTTCAAACTTTGCCGTTCAGTGAGGTGTACAGTTCATTAAATCATTGTACTTTTTAATAGCCTTTGATTGCATTTAGATAAAACTTTTCTTAATAACCGAAACAATTTATTAGAAGTATATTAGGTAAGGTGTTTACTTTATTATACTATCCATAAAAGGCTAAATTTAATAATTAAAATGTATCCTTCATTCGAAATCATTTAAAATACACATTCTTTGCACATATTTAAATGGAAAAAAAGGAACTCAGCTGATTTGGGCTGAGTTTATTTATTTTATATTGTGGAAATAAATTATTTCAAAGCATTTCATGAATTTATTTTTTTTAAAAAAAACTTTGAGAAAGAAACTCTCTGACGAATATATTAAAATGCTTCATATTCCTTTACTCATAAATTCACCATAAATGATTTATAATAGTTAAAACTTCTTTTTTCGAAAGCGAATCTCTCTAATTGATAGAATATTCATATTGCTGTGTAAAGTTTTCATAAATCTACCTTTATATATATTGAACATTAGTGTTAATAATTTTCGGATGAATTGCTTTTCAGTGAGAACAAAATTAGTTTTACGTTGTTGCCATTATATGTTAAGAATGAACCTTATAAATTCCTTTTTTTAACTGACAAGATTACAAAAAGAGGAATATGATTTACTAATTGGGTCCTCGCTAAAGTTAAGGACTGTCTTGTTCGTTTCTAAACTTTTTCTCAAGGAAAGATTCTTGTGTGTGTGATTCTATATATATATGTACAATTCTCTTAGATAAGACTCTTTATGTATATATTAGTAAACTGTAAAATAAGATAAAATTCTCTTTACATTTAAATATTAATTTCAATTTCGTTTTTAAGTTAATTTCCTAAGTATTTAAAAGCACATTGAAAATTTATATGAATAGAACTTTTTAATAAGTTTTATTTCATAATTGCTTACTTTGTTTTCAAATATATTCTAAAATGCTTTGAAATCTTCGTCTCAAACAAATGTAGTGAGAACTATCTTTTAAACTATGATAAAAATTAAAAATTCTCAACTTAAAATCAGTAATTGCTTAGACTTTTTTTTCCAATGTAGTTTTTATTATGCTTAAAATAGACTTTGTTGAATTATTCATAGTCATTGAAGTAGCATTCTACACAATGATTCAATGAAAACAAAACAAATAATTTCCTTTTTTTCTGCGAGCATTTATCAGCAAGTTCTTAAGAAATAAGAATGATAACCAGAACAATTTTCCCTTTAATTCTTTACTTCCTAAGTTCTTAAAAAAGAAATTCTTTAAAATCGAATAAAAGCAAATTTCTTCATTATTAACTTGAATTTGTATTGTTTAAACTTTAACACGATAGCACGTACTGCCATATTTATTTTTTTCTAGGAATATTTATCAATTTTTTGTTTTATTTTTTATTTAAACATTTTCTGGAAAAAAAAATTATAATTTGTCATTTATTTTTTCAGGACAGGAGAAGTTAATGGCGAAATTAATATGTGGGCGATGTGTAGGGGGAATGTCTGGAGTGTCTGAGTCAGAAGTGTTGGATGCATGCGGAAATTGTAAAAGCGAAGCAGTGCAGTGTCCTTGTAATGGGTAAACTATTTGTTTTGTTTTGTTTTGTTTTAATTTAAAAAATAAATAAAGTTGTCACTAAAATAATTTTTCTCGTAAATAATTTTGTTAGGAAAGAGAAATGTTTTTCGTACTAGGAAGAAATTTAGAGACTAATAAATTTTGACTTCACAAAAAAATTTTCAAGAAATTTCGAAAATTCTGGAAATTATTAAAGTTTAAGACCGAGATACTAATTAAAAATTATTTTAATTAAAAGCATGAATTTTCAAAAGTCAAAATATTGCAATTTGTATCTTGAGTATTTTCACTTGAATTTCATATAATCTAAGAGGGAATCAAAAGTGATTAAATAAAAAATTTTTTCAAATTATGAAATTCTTTACTAATTATTTAAATTTAGTCTATTAATTTAAAATTACAGTTAATTTAGAATTACAGTAAATACACGATTATTCATGGAATTCAGTAACATTGTTGTAGCACGAGATAAAAAATGGCTATTGGTTTGACATAATAAGTCAGTGCGAGCCTCTGGTTTCTTTAAAGTGTTTTATTCAACAGCAACAACAAGTCTAGAGAAAAAGTTAGAAGTACAGTATGAAGAAATGGAATCACATGACCTAACACACCGCCATCTATAGGAAATGAATGTTAGTTAGCTTAAGTGGAAGGAAGAAGATGCAACAAACATGGTTATAGCGAGAAAACCATTTTTGTAAATAATCCAAAAAATTAGTTTTAAAGGGATCAACTCGACAAATATTTATTTTAGTGCTTATATACGTAATAAGTAATATAAGCATACTTTTTACACGAGGAGTTAAAATTATTCTCTTCTAACATAAATTTATAGAATGCTTTTATACGGAAAATCAGTTTCTGTTCCCTTGTAGTTAGATACGTTTTTATTAGGAATGAAATATTTTTGGAATTTTTAACTTCGTGGATTTTTCGAGAAGCGAAAATCGAAAGTTAATTGTATAAATTTATTTTAGGTTATTTTGTTCACATTTTTATTATAAGAAAACATTAAATTTTGCATTTGTCATTAAAATAAAAAATATTTTTGAGTTTTTTGTTGATTGTAAATTGATTTTAGATTTTACCAGACTGAGTAGACTGTATTTGAAAGGAAAAAAATATATAAGAATGTTTATATTGTATAAAATTTCCTGTATCATACAAAACTGAGGAATTTAGTAGTTTTTTTTAATCAAATTTGATAATTTTTTCTGCACAATGAAATAACAATAAACACTTTAAATTATTTAATCCCAGTAAATAAATGTTCTTGGGTTATTATTTTTAAAAGCTGAGGAAATTTATATTTTATACAAAAATTAATTTTCCATAATAATTTTATAACAATTTTTTATTAAATTAATTATTGGATTACAAAAGTTTATTTTAACTATTAAATTATATTTTTTTACAAACTTTAATAGTTTAAAATAAATTTATTAAAGTTAAAAAATATATTTAATAAATAGGTAATAAATACTGTTTAATATTTGCTAAATGTTTAATAAATACTGTTAAAAAGTAGTTGATAAGTTTAAAAAGGGAATAGAAATCTTTCCTTGTACCTCCTGTATTGACTTGTATAAATAAAGAATTCAATTAATGAATCTTAATAAAATGATTTTGTATATGAAAATTTCTAATCCACTTTAGTCGTAAGTATTCGATTAAAAATTTTTTAAACAGTTATATTATTTAATAACATTAAAAATATAGATGCATTTCCTAATTGAAAAATTAAATTATCTGAACAAAATCATAAATTTTCATAAACTTCTAAAATTATTTTTGAAAATCATTAAAAGAGATGGCAGAATTTTCTGAAAGAAAAAAAATAATCATTTTAAAATTCATTTTTGAGCTCAAAATCTATGAAAATTATATGAAAAATAAAATATCGACTTCTTTAAACTTGTTATTAGTATTTCTTCTTTCTTTTACTTAAGAGAAAAAAAATAATAATTGGCTCTTCAATTACTTATTTTTAATTTGTCAATGCGTTAAATACTTCAATTACTTATTTTTAATTATATAAACTTACAATTTCAACCCTCATCTACTATATTTACATATAATCAAAAGAAAACTTTTTCCTTTGTTATAGTAAATTTTTAACTAAAGTTTAAAAAATTTTATTATGTGTAAACTCTCAAATTATCTATAAAATATATTTATAGGAAAAAATTAATCATTAAAAGCAGAAAATAAATTCAAACAACACCAAGTTGAAATGCAAAATTCATATTTATTTTGAAGAACATTCTTTCATCAGAAATTGGAAATAAAAAAAAAAATCGGAAGTTTTTTTGGATATATTGGAAATTTTGGAAAACTAAACTCAGTTAATTGTGTTTCATTTCAAAGATTGTTTCGTTATGAATGTCCATTTATATTTATCATTATTTTTTTCTAGTTATAAGCCCCATTTCTGTACATTATTTTTCATTTAGTTTATACTAACTATTTACTGTTAAATGTAATTTTATATGGCACCAATATTTATTTTACATGTCTTACTTAAATTTAATTATCAAAGACTAAAACGAAAACTAATTTGTTGAAATATCATCTGTTTAATCAATGCGTTAAATTAAATTTGATTTTCTCTACAATATTCATTTAACGGAAATATTTCTTTAATATTTTATCAACATGGGGCTTTATAAATATAAATAATTATGTTAGAAATAATGCTATTTTTAAATAAAAAGCCTTAAAAAGGCAAGTATAAAACACTTTTACAACTCATAGCTTTATAAATCAAACATTCCAATTATTGTTTGAAAAATAAAAACTTTGGTTGTGCTTATTATTACATTATGAAACATATAAAAAGTTTTTGCTAATTATGTAACATTTGTAATGTTACATAACCAGATGTAATGTTATAAAATTACAAGAAATGTTACAATGTAATATTTGTAATGTTACATAATATTCAAAATTATGATTCGAAAATAATCATTTTCGAATCACAATATGTTAGTCTTTTGCAATAAAATATCAAAGCAAAAAAATAATAATAAAGTAAAATAATAATAAAAAAAATAATAAATAAATAAAAAATAATAATAATAATAAAATAATAATAAAAAAAATAATAAAGTTAAAATAATAAAAGTTTCTTAAAATACAACATTTTTTAACATTTTTATTAAATAAATTTAAATTTTTTAATGTTAAATTACAGATTAAATTTTTTTTATTTTTGTTCATTTGCTTACATCTTAAGTTTTCATATCTTTAAATGAAATTAATATTGATGCATTGATTCTTCTTAAAACTTAAAAATATACGAATAAATATAGAACATTCAAGAAAACATATTTGATTGGTTCCTTTTTAATGGATTTTATCTTTACATTTTTATAATAGAAGCTTCCTAATTACATAAAACTTTATTTTTAAACAGTTCACAAAATCAAGATAATATTTAAGTTATCTTCAAAATGAGCTTCCAATCACTTGAAAAAATATGTGTGACAGATATGTTAATAAATCAAGATTACGCTTAGCACCAAATGAAATTTTCAGTTTTGTTTTACATAAAGAAAGCATATCTCACATTTATACTTTGGTAAACATATGAGAATTAAACAAATACACTGCTGGACACTATAAATGCAACCCCTAAAGGTAGCATGCAAATAACATAAAATTTACAACATGCATTAACGGAGGTGAGATATGCAAATGATTAGAATTTCAGGGCAGACTCTCATCATGCGCACCTGTGGCGCCACTTCAAAGGCTTGAAGATTTAGAGGATTTAAAGTTCAGCAATTGTGTTTTTCTTGTGGTTTTCATAAAAAAAAAACGATCAATTATGCCTTGTATAAAACAGCGATCATTTTTTGATCAAGTATCTAAGTTTGACTGAGAAAGATAATTGCCTACCGAGATAGTGGATTATTTTTAGCGAAATCAATAGTCGTGTTGAACGGAACCAAACAATTGTAATGCGATATGTAATGGTTAGTTGCAGGAGGGTACGATGGATGGACGTGTTCGATCACATCCACCTCAGTGCACCACTTCACGTGATGACAGGCAAACTGTGCGCATGGCAGTGACGGATCGCTCAGCCACATCACGAAGCATAGCACAACACATTCAGTCTGCAACGCATCATCCAATAACTGCGCGTACCATTCGACGGCGTTTACAGGAGAGTGATCTGTTCGCAAGACGTCCATTGCTTCCGCTACCTTTGACGCGGAACCAAAGACATCTCCGTCACCAATGATACAATGAAAGAAGGATATGGATTGCAGAATGGAATGAAATTGTCATTACTGACGAGTCATGCTTCTGCCTGCAACACCACAATGGTTGCATTGAGTCTGGAGACACCATGGAGAGAGGATGCTGAACAGCTGCGTTATGCAGCACCACACTGGTCCTGCACCGGGTGTTATGGTATGGGGTGGTATTGGACATCACTCTCTCACTCTTCTAGTATGTATTCCCGGTACTTTAAACAGCCAGCGCTACATCTTTGAGGTGTTGGAGACAGTTGTCCTTCCTTACCTTCAGGGCTTGTCCACAGCTATATTTCAACGCGTGGCACGTATTTTCCAAGCGTTCTTCATCATTTGGCAGATTGAATTGCTTTCCCGGCTGGCTCTGTCTTCGGATTTTTAGCCGATAAGAAATATGTGGTACCATGGTTGCTCAATAATTGACCCAAATTATATCCCCAGCTGCCCCACCAGATCAACTTCGGCAACATGTGGAAGTAGCTTGGTCTGCTGTACCCCAATAAGACATCCAAAGTCTCTTTGAATCAATGCCGAGGCGTATGGTAGCAGTGATCTCCAACAATGTCAGCTACTCTGGCCACTGATTTTGGCAGAAATTACACTTCGCAGAAGTCTATAAATTTAATCATTTGATACTTGATGAACATGTTATCTACAAAATAAATTTTGTAGTGATATCTCTTGTCTTTCTTGATGTTGAAATTTGGCTGACTAGCAATGTATAATCATAAGGATAAACCTCATCATATCCTTTAATGGATTTGCATTAAATGATCATGATTAGTTTAAAAACTATGTTTCATTTAGACGAGTATTTTAGTAATAATTAACTTTTTTTAATTTGTCACTTATTTATATTACATGGCAATAGTATTTTTTAACTAGTTCACTGATTATCGTTGAGAGTAAAAATTATTATCTATGTACATAAATATCCATCATTTAAAAAATGTAAACAAATTTAGAAATAACAGTTATGTTATTATTTTACAAATGACTGAAATAATATTCTTATGTTTATTATAAGGGTGAAAATTGTTTCTTCAAAGACTAATATGATTGAATTCTCTAAGATTCAATGCATTTTTGTTAGAGATCATGTAATTTCCATTGCTTGAGGAGCCTTTAGTATATTTTATGTTTATTTGTGTTATAAACATAAGAAAAGAAAGTAGATTTCAATAAATGTAGGAAATAATTTAAATTAAGTATATTCTGAAAATTAAAACTAAATTTCAAGGTAACATATCACATTTTCCAGTATATCTGTGGGAAAATAGATTTAAAACTTAAAATTCCAAAGAACGTTAATGTCTACTTTGCTAAGAATTTCAAGTAGTTAAATTTCGTATCCTACATACTACTAAGGAAAAAAGTTAAAGTTTAACATTCCTTCATACAATGTCTTAGGATTTTCAATTTTTATCGTTTGTTTGCAATACAGCTCTGATTGCCCATTTCTGCCGATTGAAAAACTGTTAAACGTAACCAATTATCTCTTAATTTTGAATCACCAAAACAACATTAAATTAAATTAAGTTTAATTTAACTTAAGAACTTAAATTAAGTTCAAATCAACGTTAACTACAATTTAAATTAATTGCAAATTATATTTCAAAATAAAAATTTTTAAGAATCAAATTTTTTAAGTAAAACACAACTTATGTAACATAAAAATGCATTAACATTGTTAAAGGTTTTATTCCTGATAAATAATTTTCATTCAAAATTCTGAGGGCACACAGAATAAGAATTTATTTATGTAGATTAATATGTTAATAATAATTTTACAATTACATTTATTCTTATTTTGCGGATAATAGAACTGGAACACCTGATATCTGTGGAATTTGCAATGGAGGAGGAAAATCGTGTATGCGTGTCACTAAATTTCACCCAAGAGCATTTCCTGTGAATACTAATACGAAGGTCAGTTTAATAAAATTATACTGATTTCTAAAAGAATTTTATACTATATATTAGCTTTTAAATTAAACTTATTAACATTAAAAGTTTCTTGTCTATTTTCCTTTGTTGTTTTCCTTTCAAAAAAGAAAATTCTTTATAAAGTTGAATTTTTAGTAAATTAAATTAAGTTTTCTAGAAATGAAAACATGTTGGTTTAGAATGTGAAAATTCTTACTGATAGATTTTAAATAAATAATTAACTAACTATCTAGTTTATTATTTATCTGTTATAAAAATTTTAAATATGTGAGAAGTGAAAAGTTTCGCATAAATGTAACTAATAATAAAATAATTAAGAAACATAAAAGTTAGTGAATAATTAAAATAAGGAAATATTAATCCTTCCTCATTTTATTAAATTTTATTCTATTAAATGTATTTAGCAATAAAAAATATTTTTTAATAAATCTTGCATTAATATTGAAGTGAGAAATCAGTTTCCTTTATTCTATGCTTTTAAATTAGCGCGCCATCTAGGGGAAAGAAATCAGAACTCTCAGTATCGTATCACACGCCTTGTTTTTATCGATTACACATTTCTATTTTCATCGTAACTGAATATTATGCAATCTGTTGTTACATGAGCATTGGTCGCTGTAGTCCGGTTTGTTTTGATTTTGAAAGGAGAATCACATAATTAATTTCTGTTGTTAAAATGTTGCCTCCAACAATGTCTGGTGGACCTCACAATCTGGGAGATCCAGATGATCGTACATTACGGAAAGTTGAGCGGGAAATATTAATTCCTATGAAAATTCGTGATAGAACAAAACAAGAAAAATGTTTCGCTGAAGGTAAAGCTTTCACTGAGTGTTGCAAGAATGCTAAATTTTGGATGGTATTTTCTTGTAGAGCAGAAACTAAAGCTCTGAATGCCTGTTTGGAAAGATGGTATAAAGACGAGGACTTAAAACGAACTTGTGAGGAAGAATATTTAAATGAAAGAGCTGAGTATAGACGCACTGGCATCTCACAAAAGCAACGGCGAAAGGAATCAACTATGTTTTAACATTTTCAATTTGTGGATGTAGAATGTTTTTATTTGTTTAAAAAAATACAGAAATTACAGTCGAACATACATAAAAGTAAAGTCTAGCCTGACTAATTTTTTCAGTGTTTTGTTTCGAACTCATTTCAACTGATCCATCAGATTTAATATTTCTTCATTATTTCACTGATAACCAATAATATGACTGCATAAGTGTGGTTCCTTCTCAAACATACTCGGATGAATGATTAAATTACTAGACTGAATTTAATATTTGGTTTGTTTTCATTATTAGTCTTAAGCATTTGTTTATCTTTAATTTTTATAGTTCCAGTTATGAAAAAGATAACTTATCTGTATTATAAATATTCTAACTTAGTAATGATGTAAATTAGAGGTGTGACATTTAATGTACGTTTTTAATCTTATTTATTGATGCTATTATTTATTGTTATGCGATTAATTAATGCATGATTAAGAAAAATGTTCTGATTTAAGGTTTTTGAATAACATTCTGTCTTTACTGAGTTTTATATTCATAATTTCATTTTTATCAAATTCAATTCAATTTCATTTTTATTAAAAAAAATTGTCATAATTTTGATGTTAAGTAAATCTTGTTCTAAGCAAATTTCAGATTTAATTAATTAATATGGTATCAAAAGAGTTATTTGGAAAAAGCTTTATAATATTTTATTTATGATTTATTTACCTTGCAATAATAATAGTATTTAATATTACTTTAAAAGTTTTTAATGTAAAAAAGTATAATAATATCATTATGTTTGAACATTCTAATATTTTGATTGAATAATTTGATTTTTTGTAATCCTATTTAAGGAGCTCTGTTCATTTTAAATATTGTTTTGTTTATTATTGCAATGTTAAAATGTTTGTTAGTATTATATAGGGTTTCTTTTGTAATATTTTTTCAATACTAATTCCCTCCCTCCCCTTTTTTTTGACAAGGAAATCAGTTTACCAATATTATTCTAAAAATATGTTTTGCTTAATTTACATCATAATTTTGCAATTATGATCTTATTTAAAACTAATTATGTTGATATTTTCTTTAGGTGTATACTAACATTCTTGTATTAATAATACATACTGAGTATGAGTTCTCGTTATAAAAAAATTTAAATGAAATATATTTTGTAGTCATTTATATCAATATTATGGAATTTAGGCTCTTAAATGCAATGTATTCTTTTCATTATGAAATTAGCTTGTATTTGTGATTAATTTTTTGCAATTAGGAATAGTTGTTCAATAATATTTTATTTTGGGATTTTCATAAAGCAAACTTTCTTATTGAACTTGTATGTTTATATAGATGAATGTTTTAAAAAGATAATGTGTATTAAAATGATTCTTGTCTGTACTATGTGGTGTGTAAAAATAAAATTAATTTTATTTATTTATGTGTGTTTTATTCTGTACTATAATTTAGTGTCTAAAATATTTCCTTGTTTAATTTCTATAAGGCTGTTCTAAAGATACTTGATTCATTTTAAGATATCATAGTAATTTGCAAAAAAATAAATTTCCAAATAAATTAAGCTTATTGATCATGATAAACTGCACATTTATTTTATTTATTTATTTTTTCTTATTTAAACAGTTGTGAAATTTTTGAATTCAAAAGACAATTTGATTTACTAGCTAAAATCATTGGTTTCATCCTTCATAACTTTAATTACATTTGGTCTTCCATATTTTATGTTCTCTATTAAAGAAGTCTATCTTCTTTGAATATTAAAGTACTAAAAAAGATTATTAAAATTTTGACAAGTGCTGTTATATTAAGCTATCTTTTTATTTTTCTTTATATTTTATTTATGATTTTCATACTATTTGGAATTATATTTTTAAAAAATAAAAAAATGTTACAATAAAGGAAATGATTGAAAAGTGTATCAAAATATTTATCACTTAGGCTCTCAAATGAAATGGATTATTTATTACTGCATAATTTTAAGTATAAATTAATTTCACTCTAATTTTAAACAACAATAAAAGGGTTTTTACTTTCCAGAAAATAAATATACTTAGGAGTAATTAAAAAAAAATTCATGTGTATGAAACTTAAAGAAATTTTTGACAAATAACTAATATTTGCATTTTATCACTTCATTTTCACTGTTAAGATAAAAACAAAATTTATCTACAATAAAATAAAAAACTTTTAATGAGACATCTTGCATAAAAAAAGGCATTAATAAAATATAATGAACATATTAGAAATAGCTTAATTTGAAGGGAAACAAATAGCATATTATCAGAAGGTAAATTCAATGGAAGTTTTTACCCTTTTTCTCAACTACTACTGTTTCCAATTTGTCATTTTACATTTAAGTAAAACCTTCCTGATATGAACTGACTTACCAAGGTTGATTTGTGACCTAAATTTTGAAAAACATTTTATCCTAATGTTTATTTTTATAGGTTTCCGTAGAAGGGGCTTTTGCTGGTAGAACAAACAATATAAAATGTGTATTTTTAGAAATTTCCAACAATGTTGAAAGTAATAGAACTGAAATAGCTGCTTCTGGTAATGGCTCACATGTTTTCTGCTCTGTTAAGTTAAAACTTGGTAGGTAATTTCTTAATAATATGTTGACTATATTAATATTTAATGGTATTTTTATAATATTAGATTGTTCTACAATTAATTTGTTTATATTTTTGTTTTATTCATCTTTCTAATTTGATGTTTTTTTTTTTTTTTTTTTTTGATAAATATATAATAAATAGTTTGAAATATTTATTTGTTTTATTTAAAATGACTGCACACTTGCTTTATTTGACTATTATATCAACAAATAATTCAGTGTTCAACAGTTATTAATTTAACGATTCAAATAAATTTGTTAGCGTAAAATTGTTAATTAAAAAATAATTTTCCCTACATGGTTTTTCCCCTTTATGAACAATGAGTCTTTTAATTGTTAAATCTTTTTAATACCTATTCTTTTATTAAAAGAATTTGATGCATTGTGAAATATTCCTTTCATAAAAATTTTGTTTTCCTTTACAAATCAAAATTGCTTATTCATATCCTTTTTAAAAATTCATTTGTTGAAACACCTTAGTCCTTTTAAGTTTTAGAATCTTAATTTGATTTTGTTTCTTAAAATATTTCTGTTGAATTTGCTGCATATGCTTTTAGAAATATCCATACAGAGATTTAAAATTTAATGAAAACTTTTTTTTTTTTTTTATATTACTTCCCCCTTTATTGCAAATCAAAAAAATTTTTAAGAAAATTATTTTTTTGTATTTTTTCATGTACAGTGTTCACATTTGTATTGCAGTAATTTATGAATCTAATTTTGCAAAAGTTGAAAATTTTTAAAATGTTTCAATATATTTGTTTTTTATTAATTTAAAAAGTCAATTGTGTATTTAAAAAAATTATTAATATATCTCATTTAAGTGTGCTGTTAACAACTACAAATATGACAATTTATTATTTTGTCATATTATTTAAAACTGATGACAATGGTATTGATTTATGTATTGTTAAATTATTTTTATTATCAATAATTTAATATCAATATTTTATGCTGTCTATTTTTGTCTACATAATTTTTTTTGTATTAGTTAATACAATAAAAATTCATGTAAACTAAAATACACAACATAAAAAAGTACATTTTTAACAAAACATTAATTATTTTGAATATTCTTAGGTTCATATAAAGTTGGTGTCAAAATTGATGTTCAAGATCCTCCTCAACAAGATTTTGTTGAAGATGCTGAGCTTCTAGTTTATGATGGAGGTGCATATTTGGCATTTATTACATTTCAGGATGTGAAATCAGGATGCTAACATCCTTATATCCAAATTAATCAATCTTAGAAAAATTTGGACAACAAAATTTCGGGAGGATACATTCATTGTTTATTTTATAAAAAATTGTGGTTGTGAGTAATCAATTGAAAATGTTCATTTTAACCCCTTAATCGTATAAGATTCTGTGAAGAATCTTGTTTAAAATTTGCTTGCTAGTTTGTGCATTAAACATAGCTTGTGCTTTCATGCAAAGCTAATTTGTCCCCTTATAATACTTGTGGTGCAGCTTGTCTATTTTTGGACCTTGCCCCACAAAATCCAACCAACCAACCTACCTCATAGATCTTGTCAAGAGTATAAAAGCCTCTAATTCACAATGTTACTTATATCCGCTTTTTCTCTAATCACCATAGTGTAGTGTCATCTTGATTGACTTATAATGGGGATGAGCATTGGTCTATGTTATCCAAAGAAACCTGCACATGTTAGTACTTTGTAAATGTTCTTCCCAGAAAATTTTATTTGTCTTGCAATTTTTTACCACAGTCAACGTGAAATTATTTTTCAAATATTTTCAGTATTTTTGCTTTAAAAATTAATGTGATATTAAGTAATTTTATTATTTAAATGTTTGAAAATAGAAAAATACTAGGCAACAAGTATTGTAGGTCATACTTTAATTTATTTTTGAATCTGATAATATTTGAAAATTCATTTGAATTATACATAGCTGTTATATTATACATATTTTCTATTTATATTCTACTTATTCACAAAATGAAAGTAATTTGTATTTTACCTTATTTGTGAATTTGATAGAATAAAAATATGTGACTTAGTGACAAATTTAAAATATAAGAATTAAGATATATATAAAATTTGAAATATTCAAAATATTTCATTTTTTAAAAAACAAAATTTTTTTTTTAATTAAATACATATAATAAGTGATAAATTGGGATTGTTTTAGTGCTATAAATAAATTTCTGTAATGTAATACCTTATTCATTCTCAATTTTGCAATGAATCTTTATAATAATTTTTTTCCCCATTTTATTACATTAAAGACATTACTAATATTAGATCATATATTTTATTTGTAAAAAAATTGATTATTGTAATCTTTCAAATTTTAATTAATTATATAAAATTTTTAATTTTTCATAAAAAATTAGAGATATGGTAGTAGAGTAATAATTTTAAATGTTTGCTGCATTTATAAATTATAGTTAACAAATAGAAAATCTTACCTTTAAAAAATCTGTTTTCATCATAATGTAAATGAAATAAGAAATATAAATCACATGGGATATATATTTCAATAATGAATATAATTCTTCATCTCTTCATGGTTTGAATTAGACATGATTATTGAAAACTGGTAATATTTCATCGTTTGAGGCTAGCAAACAGAAATTAACTTCTAAGAATGAGAATAAATGAAATAACACATTTATGCAAATATACAAACAAAAATAGCAAAGTGACATTTCAATTTTTTAATATTTGCACATAATTACCTGAATGGGATTAATTTAAACTCGCTTTTGTCTTTTTTATGGTTTGAAAATTTAGCACATTGGTAAGCATTTGATTCAAATTAAATCATATCCATTGCATTACTGTTATATACACTATCAATTTAACATTCCCAGGAAACTTGAGTATAGGATGTAAGTTTCCCAGGAAACTTGTACTGAATAAAGTCTATTAGTTCCAAATTTGTAATCTAATCTCTCTTTTGTTAACTGTGTATAATATGTAAATCAAATTTATTCTTTTGCTATCTTTTGATTCAGTGCTTGTTAGTAATTTCAACAATAAGTGTATAAAGTTTTTTGTTAGAATTTAGTTGAACATCTTTAGCATTCCAATATTGATTTTTGCTTCTCATATTCTACAATACAAGTGTTAAATACCTAGTATGATTGCCTTAATTTATGGTTTCACATTTATAAAACATGCATTATAAAAAGGCACTGTTTTGTAACAAGCATATGTTTTATTTCATCTGATGAATTTTCAAAATAAACTCTGACATTAAACAAATAATTAAAGTTTTCAAAAATATGTTTCTACAATACTGTGAAAAATATTTGATTTATCTAATCAAAATTAACTGGTTATTCATATTTTGTAATGATTAAATAAAGAAACAAATTTAAATTATATGTTTATGAAAAAATTTTTTTAATTCTTTTATTATATTTAACACTTGCAATCATTTGTTTTACAAAACATACATCTTTTGTTAGAGTGAGAAAAGTTAACTACAATAAATAAATTGTATTTAACTATTGAAACCAAAATGTGAATTAATATAGAAAATGCAGCATAATTAAAACCATTTATATTTGTATCTTCCCTTGAAAAGGATTCTCACCCTATTTTCAAATAAAGTAAATACTTATATTAGTTAAATGAACCATGATCATTCAGCCAATGAGCTCTCAAACCCTAATTTCACACCGATCTATCAAATATGGGGTTTGATTTTAAAGCATCGCATGAAGCTAATTGTGTGTGCCTCTCCGAGGAGTTCGGGATAGCTGGTTAACACGCATAAACTTTTGCCCTTATTAACTTAGGATATCTAGTTAAGGTTTAAAGCCTTATGTTAAAAAATACAGTATCATTTTTACCTAGTACCTGTTCTAATTAGTTGACTAATATTTTTTCCAGTTAACAGTATGCAATTTTTTTTTTTTTAATGTTTGTTGCAGATCTTTTATTTTCAGCAGTAATGTAACTTCTTAAAATTTCTTCTTCTTCCCCATATTTTGTGGTAAGTTTCATAATGATAACAAATGTCTTAGCTGCTAACTCTCTGGAATTTTCTATGAAAAAAAAAAAAAAAAAAAAAAAAAAAAAGTAATTCTTTAAAATTAAATTACATTCTTGTTTGTAAAAAAATAAAATATTTGTAAAATTTATTAATAGCAGTAAATATTTTCTGGGGTTTCTTCCAAAATAGAACATTCCTTCATATTTTTATTTTAGTATTTCTTGTTAAAAGTTCTACATTTGAATATTGTTGAGTTCAATGTTAATTTTAATCGATTAATGTCAAATAGATAAGAATTTCTTTAGAATATTAATGAAATCTATATTTATATTGTTAAAAATCCTAAAAAGTTAATTAATTTATTAGAATTAGTTAACAAATAAAATAAACTTATTTTAAATGAAAAAATATATGTAATTATAGCTTATATATTTAATTAAAAAAAAAATGTAACTTTATTCCTTTGTAATGAAGTAGAAATAAATGTCAGGATTTTTGCTCTTCTTTAAATTCATTGTAACCTTTTGAGAAAATAAATAACGAATGGAAACATTATTGCTTAGATTTTCACTTCCTAAAGTATCACTTGATTTTTTGGGTCTTTCTATGTGAATAGTGTTTCACTTGTGTTAATTAAATATCTCAGGCCCTACTATTTAATGCTTTCAGTAAATGATAGCAGTGATTATTGCTTTTGATTTCTCACAAAAATTATTGTCTTAACATTCTATGACCTAAGCTCTTTGTATATTCAATTTTACCAAAGAGAACAGAATTTCTAAGTATTTGTATGATGTATGTATAAACTAAAGATGGTGAAATTGTTTTATTTAAATTTATAGTATCTCAAATTATTCCATGATTTGTTGAAATTAGTTTTTCAGTTAAAAAATTTTTCAAATTTTTCTTTAGAAAAGTTGCAAATAATTTAAATATAATATATTAAAATAAATAATATTAGTAAAAAATGAATGTAGTAAAAATAATTCAAATATGTATCATAAATTCAAGAAATGGTTTTATTTATAAGGTTATTATTTAAGAAATTACAGAATATATATATATATATATATATATATATATATATATTATTTTAATAATGTAAACATAATCTATAATCTTCTTAGAAAAGAATTTTTATGGCATGCGGTGAAATTATGTCCTTTTTTTTTTTTGTGGTGCTAAAAGAAAAAACTTATTTTTTTATTGTGAATGATGTATTAAAAAGCTGTTAACAAAATCTAATTAAAAATATTTTAATTAAAATATACTATTATATATGCATAGTTTTAATTTAAAGGAAAATATGGTTGAATTTAAAATATTATTAATAATTTGGAATCAGTTCTTAAAATCTAATTTTGGCTTATTTTTTAATTATTGTTATTCACCATGTAGAAGCAATTATTTTCAGTCGTTAAATGTATTTATTTTATATAAATTTAGAAATATACTATAAAGCATATCATTTCATAGTTTGGGGGAAATATTTCTGTGTAATACAAATAATAAAAAATTTCTTAGTATTTTTTAAAACTCATAAATTTATTCATTTAAAATAAAAAATATAATTTAAAGCTATTTATTTCGGTTATAGTTAAATCAATAGTTTTATGATTTTATTTAAAATGAAGGGACAAATTTTTCTTTTGATGCTAATGTTACTGAAATATTATTTAAATGGATTTATTAGTTTGTTTAACTCTGCAATATTTTCTTTGCCTTAGTTAGATTAAAAACATTATTTAAAAAAAAGCAAATTTTGTTTTAATTATACAAATACCAATTATTTCTTAAGACATTTGAATTCCCACAATGTTACTGAAATAAATTTTCTTATGTGAATATTTTTATAACACTGTGTTGAATTTCTCTTTATTCCGTGCTGTTCCTTTCAGTAAATTACGTGAAAATTAATTAAATGAATGTAGTCTAAAATTTAATACTCATTTTACAAATTAGGAATCTTTGTATTTTCAATTTTACCATTTGCATGTGCTAAATTGAATGTAAATATATGAATAATAAAATTTTTATATTAATGCATTTAGGAAGCAGAAATGTGAGTTTATTAAAATACATAAGTAATAATTTTAATTAAAGCATTAATTATATTTTGAATTATTTATGATAAACATTATAATTTAAATAATTGTTGAATTAATGGTGATTTGAAAAAATTGTTGGAAGAAATATTTTTAATAATAAAATATATTTGAAATTGTAAAAAAAAAAATCTTTGATATTGAAATTTTAATTATTACTTACAAAGATGTATTCATGTAATGAAAATTTCCATGCATGACTAATTAGTAGATAACTTCTTAATATTTGAAATATACTAGCTTTTAAATTTAGATTCAATAATTCCAAAATCTATGTTATTGCTTTCTGTTATGAGAATTTTAATATTTAAGAATAGAAATACTAATAAAAAAAATTTATATTTTTGTTTGTATTTTCGTGAAGCTTGTTTTTGTATCAGCTGATTTTTTTACTTATTAATTCAATGTAGCTGAATATACCTATATGTCTCCTGTAAGAGCAGTTTTTGATAGAGATGGTGCTCGAGAACTGGTTGTTACTTTCTCTGGAGGAAAGGTGCCTCCATTGCCTTTAACTTGTATTATTTCAGGAGAAGGTAAATCTTTCTTAATTAATATCTAGATATTCTTTTCTTTTTAAATGAATTAGAAATAATTTAAGCATCACTAAATTATTAAAATTCCCTTCTATAACTTTTTTTACATTAAGTTTATTTTTAAATAAGTAATTTAATTTTATTATTTCAATCAACCTAAGTGTGTATATTTGCGCATAGATATAATTCATATGTATAACACTTAATTGTTAATATTATTTTCAGGTTGGCCTACTAATAGACGTTTAGCTCCTAGTGAAGCAAACACTTTAGATACGTGTGTTATCCCATATCCAGAATCATCATTAAAGCTGAATATTGCTCAATCTTTTAATGGTATCCATACTTTCAAAAGAACATTTCAACTTGAATTTTATGCATCATCTCCAGAAATGAGAAAGTACTACATTGCTGAAGATGGTAAATATATATAGATGTTTATGTCTATTCAATAAATTTTCGTTATACGGGTCAGATATTTAATTGCAATAAAAATTTTATGTATTTAATGACTATTGTTGCAATAATTATTTCCGATAGTAAAAGTTATATATATTTCAGTAAAAAAGTATTAAAATTTAATATAATTGTAATGTATATTATTAAATAATAAAATTTTGAATAGTGTGCTTCATTGACAATTAAAACCTATTGCACAGAAATCAAGGGAGCCATATTTGTTATTATCTGATAACAGGAAAGGGCAATTATTCAAAAGAGATTGTTATTTTAATTTTTTTATTTGTTTTTATAGAAACAGTTTTCACATAAAAATTTGCAATAAGGATTCATTATATTTTTATATAAATATGCAGCAAAAATTTATAAACATTTATCTATGTCTTGCACATTGATAAATTCTTTACTTTAAAAAATTGAATGATTTTAAATAAAAAATGTATTACAAAAAATTACACAAGTTATCTAAAAAAAATAGTCAAAATTATATTTCTTCTTTGTAACGAAATCAAAATAACATGTTTAAAAAAAAATAGGTATCAAGAATTTAATCATTTATTTCTGTCAAAGAACAATTTAATGCAATTTTAACTGTATAAATGATTTGAAAACAATTAAAATTTTTTTTTTTAATTTTGTTACTTTTGTAACTGTATCTGATAAAAAAAAATGTTGGGATTAGAAATAAAAAAGACGTATTACACTTTAATAGTGGGATATTATGATGCCTCTTTTACGTCCAGTGACTTCAAAACTGAAACTAAAATATTTTATTTAAAAAAGTGGTCTCGGTTTTTCGAATTCAATAAATTTAAAAAATATTATCAGTTTTAAAAATTAGGGCAAATAACTATGTGTCATTACTACATATTTCTAAAATTCATATTTCATTTCATGAATTGAGGGTTTTTAAATTTTATAATAGCGTATAATTCACATTGGTATTATTTTCTTTAAACTAATGTCATCTCTTTTTTTCTGCAAGTATAGAGGATTAATTATACAATATTTATATTATACTGCATGCTTTTCAAAGTGCATGCATTAATCTATCGTTGTTGTGTTAAATCTCAATTTTTATCATGTCTATTTTTATTTTATTTATGCATCTTTTATTTCTTTAGGAGATAAAAAAAATAATCATTTAAATACTTTCTTATGTGATACTAGTTTGAGAGAATAAATATGTATTGCTTTTTGCTTTCACAAAAATTCAAAGCATAATAAGGCCAGAAGTATGAAATACTCATATGATATTAAAAAGTATTGAGCACAATTTGTTAAAAATCAAAGCTTGCACTATTTATAAAAGTATTGACAATTATTTTCTTTATGGAAATTTATTATCATCAAATAAAGTTAATTTTGAATATTATTATTTGAAAATAACTGTATTGATAATATATGTATTTATATTTCTAATTGTGTAATTAAAAAATGAATGTGTTAAAAATAAACTTAGATATTTCATCATCAGATTTAATAGTTAAATTAAACAAATCTCAATAGTTTTATTAGTGTAAGGAATTATTTTAATCATAAAATTTTTAATAGCTATTTATAAAATATGTTTAAAAAAGAAAGAATTAAATTGATTTTGATTGGTTTAAAGATTAATTAAAACTTACATTACTGTATCATTTTGTTTGCTTGTAATTTTTTCCCTCTTCATTCTGTTTATCTTTCAAATGTATTATGTTAAAAATTTAATTATTTTATTATTTACATTATCAGGTCATGCAGTTGTAATAGTATTTGATCGGCCTGTGAATTTGTGCAATTTAGGTAATTGCACTCAAATTTTAAATCATGAAACATTAGAGCGGCTGGGAGAAGGAGCCAATTGTCAGTGGGCTACTAAACAGCAACTTATTATAACTGTTCAAAACCCTATAAAAGGTGAGAATTATTATATTTTATGTGCACAATGTTTTCTGTGTGTAATGTGCAAAATATATTTTCTAATCTTATTCTCTAAAATGAAATAGATTCAAAAAGTTTATCATTTGCTGGGATTTTTTTTTTTTATTTAAAATAACCCTTTTTAATATTAACTTACTTTCTGCATTTATTTAATAATGATTTCATTATCTTTCAGTTATATTGTTTACAATATTTTTTTCTAAATATATGTTAAAGCTGTTTGTATGATCAAATTATTATTAAATTTATTTAATTTCATTTTAAGATATAATAATAAAGAAAATTTCAAATTAATTTATATGAAACTTAATAAAGCAATGAATAATAAATGTAGTGTCACGAGATTAGATTTCAATACGTCATTAAGAAAAATTTTTAGCTCTTTAACAAATTTTCCATATTTTAATTGAAAAAATATTTGTTTGTTTATGCTCCAGTTAATTAAATGTATATTTTGATGTATAGTATATACAGTTCATTTTTACTGTATTGATGTTTTAAGATTTACAAGTAATATTTGTAATTGAAGTATTTTCCTCTTTTTCTCAGGAAATCCTTTTAGAGTAACCTTCAAAAAAGGGGTTTTGAAGCAAGATGATCAGAAATATGCTCTGCCTAAAAATGATAGTTTGGTATGTATTGTTTATATAATAGTGTAATTTATCAGTATAATAATTTGTAGTATAACTCTAATTTTTCTCCTTCAGAAATAAGAGTATGTAAATGTCTGAAAATTATTTAAATAAAGTTTATAAATGTCTAAAAATTATTCTCTTCAACTTCCTAAATAAAAATAAATTTCTAGACTATTTTCTATCACATATTGATTGATTTTTCTTAATTTTCTAAGGATAAAATTCAATATTTATAAGGATTTCATATTATAACTAAGTTTCTCGGAAAGTTTCATTACTTTTTTTATCTTATTGATTAAATTCTTATTTCATTGAAAAGTACAACACATTATTAAACCTGCGAGATGGAAAAATGAATAAATATAAGTATGGAAATTTAGAGTTATTTCTTTCATTGATGAAATCAGATATTAAAAAGAAAAAAGGAGTATGATAAGTTTAAAGTTATTGGGAATCTTTAAATAATTTAAAAATAAAAAAATTGGAATTCTTTGTTGTGGAGAACATTTTATATGACTCAGCAAAATTATAGTGATGTGATTAAAGTTTTCAGTCATTTTAAGATGGCTTAAAATGTGTATCTCAAACATATTTTATTAAAAATAAAGGTATAAAAATAGGAAATGTATTAGCCAATGTCTTCTACTTACAAAATACATTAATTTTATATTAAAATGGTTGCTTTAATATTGGTTTTCCATGATTATATATAACATTTATCAATAAATTTTCTTTTCTTAAACTGCAAAATTAAAAAAATGTTATTACTTTCCTCAGACAATTGATGCTTGGTATCCCCAGCCTGTAAGCAGTGGACAGATTGCAATTAGTGGTCCTACTACAATACCTTATTGTGGCACATTTACATTATTTGGTCATTTTAGCTCTCCAAAAGGAGATGCCCAATTCTATTGGACAGCATATAGAGAAGAGAGCACTTTACGTCCTGTTGAGAAACCAGTGGCTGATGCTTTATTAGGTAAATTGTAATGTTTTATATTTATTTGTCAATTAAATATATTTTAATAACTTATATGATAGTTTATGTTGTATTTTCAGAAACAAAATAATTTCATGCCATTTATGCCCTGCCAATTGGTTTATTGTTCTTGCTTATATTACATTTGTTTCAAACAATTTGTTCTAGCTAATTCAGTTAGTTTAAATCAGTAATAAGTAGCCACTGTTTTACTTTATTTACTTTATTTTTTGTCACATTTTTCACTAAAATGATATCTGATTTTAATCTGTTGTACTTTAACACATTAACTAATAATTTGTATAGTACTTAGAAGTATAGATCTATTTGTGTATTTTTTTATGAAATACCTGATATTTACTAAGTGACTATGAATTGAATTTTGAATGACATTAAAGATTGAGATTTTATTTTCATTTTTATGAATATCTTAAAACTAATGAAATAATAAATTCAAATAGTTTTACTCAATTATCAATCATTAAGTTTAATGAATTTATAAATTCTATTTCATCATCATGATAATGTATATTAAATTTTATTGTGATAACCTATAAAAAAAGAATCCAGAAGTGTCATCATATTTGCTTATTTATTTTTCAAATAATTATTTATGAGAGATAAAATAATAATAATAATATATCTAAATACAGTGAATAAATAATGTACTTACTGATAACTATGCAATACTTATTGCATTCATTTAAATAAATGAATGCAATAAGTATGGCAAAATGCAACAAATAATTTGATTTAGTTAGATTTAAAAAGTTATTTTCAGTTTTATAAAATGTTTCCAACATAAATTTATTAAGGCAATTTATCTCATATTTATTTGTTTATTTTTTAATTTCAGAAATAAGGTCTGCCTCCCTCACACTTAGTGCTTCTCTTTTGGAAGTCAATATGAGTTACATTTTTGTTCTGACTGCTGAACACCCTGGAAATGAAAAATATCAGGCACAACATCGTGTAATATGTGTTCCGTATATAGGACCGCTTGTTACAGCTTTTTCTGATGTTATGACTGATGGATCTGTTAGTGTTGATCAAAGGTTTGCTTTTTGTTATTGTTATAATTATGAATTTCAATAAACTGTTTCAGGATATTAATGTTTATGACTAAAGTTCATTTGAATTTTTATTTTAGAATAACATTGCAAGCAGAAGTTTCTATACCAGAGTGTAGTACCACAACTGAATTTCTCCATTTAATGTGGTCAGTATCAAATCCTGAAGTGAAATTTAATTTCAAAAATAAAATGTCTCAAGTCTACGTCATTGAACCGTACTCATTACCTGGTAAGTCATGAAAAAAATTTATCATTTTTGCATATTCAAATCGTAGGAAAACATTGTTTACATTTTACTGTATGCCAAACATTAGTATGATATGAGAATACTTATGTAGCTTATGATAAGTTTCCAGTGCATTATAGTTTTATCTTAAAGTTTAAATTTTTCATTACTTTCTATTTGTTTTTCAAACTTGATTAATAAGGGAAATAAAATATTGAAATAAGAAATAACCTGTTGTAAAATTTAATTGACTATTGGTAAACAGTCATTTTAATTTTATTGATGTGGACTTGAAACATAACATAAAAAAAGTAGATTACACTATGTAGATTTAAACCTTAAATATAAAAAGTTTTATGAATCTAGATTCCAAATGTTGTTTTGAAATTTTACAGATTGTAATAAAAAATTAAATAATAATTTCATGTATTCTGTAAATTATTAATTTAGAAATAATTTTTCTTTCAATTGTTACTCTATTTTCCTTAATTATTATTAAAGAAATCTTAATAAATTCTAGAAATAGTTTGTCTATTCCTCAAGCATTGATATTGTAAATAACCTTGGTAAAACAAGTTCATTATGATATTTAAAATTGCAGTAAAATTCCTATCACATTGGAATTTTCCATGCCACTAAATTGCTAATATTTCATGCACAGATCGAAACTCGTCATAAAAAGAATCCATTTTGGCATAATCTGTTAGTTTGGCTTATTAAGCACCCATACCAAGTACTAGGATTTAACTATAAATATCCTTTCTATAAACCATTGATGTATTGCAGGAAAATTATTCTTTGAAGTTGGGCTCAGTCATTGAATTGTGTGAGACATATTAAAGAATTGTATTAATGTCAGAAAAATTTCTTTTTATTGATTCCATATCAATTCATTTACATACATTAGTGACACAGGTAGGAACTGACTAATATCTATTTTGATAGATTGGACAATGATAGTCAAATTTCTGTAGCATATTGTCATCATTGATGAGAGATAGATTCAAAGTTACATCATGAATTAAAATCAATCTAATTAATTTCATCAACCATCAGGAGTCCCATTGGATAAAGCTTATACTGATTGCAATATTGCTATCATGTCTTTTACAATATATATTGCCAAGCTCATAGCTAAATCATTAGTTCTCTTGCCTTTGATTCAACAGTTTGTGGTTTCGAATCTTACCTTGAACTAGAATATTTGCAGTTGTTCAGAATCCTCTTTAAACCATAGGTCTCTGCTTAATTAACCCTCCATGTGCAAAAGATTAGAATTGAGCAGTAAACAAACCAAATCAAACCATAATATATATCAGCATGTCATTTTTACTAATGATGAGCTTTGAGGAAAAATCAAAAACAGGCTTTAATTGTCAATTTCCTTCTGCCCCCAGTTGAATTACACAAATGTTCATGTTTCTTACAAGTCACTTTCTTTGTCATATAGCATGACCATACATATTGTCTTGCTGCACAAGCTGTAAATACAATGATATTCGTGGGAGGTGTTTAAATGCTCTGTAAATCTGGCTTTTAGAAAGTATGCAATGCAATTATCATTTTTTCTCTTTTAAAATGCAATGCTAGTTTTTTCATTTATACCAGAAATGGAAAAAAATAACAAATTTTTTTAAATATTCTTATTTTTCTAATTTGCTAAAAAGTTTTTAGCAGAAAATAAAAATTTTAAATTATCCCATAAATAATCTAATTAATAAATTTTTATTGATATGTGTATATTTAGTTACCATATTGACAGATAGTATAATGATTATTAATCAATGGATATAAGTCCGAACAATCAATGATTAAATATCACACTTTGAATTTACTTCCATGAAATGAAAAAATGATATTTTGACACATTTCTATTAAACTCACATGATAATATTAAATTTTTTATTATATTTTGAGTTATTCAAAAGTAGTAAAAGTTTTAAGGAAATTTAAACAAAAATAACTATTTGTTTAAAAATTATCTTTCTACTGTATTTAAATTTTTAAAGTAATTTAATTTTCTAAAATTTTATATATATATAAGCGATTTGTAATTATTTTTAATTATATGGGTGTTATTTCTTAACATTTTACTATGAAGATAATTTGTAATTTCAGAAAATTCAGAAGTATTCTTTGCTGCTCATGCATATTTTGGAAATCTAATAAATGTTACTTACTCACAAATTAAACTAAGAGTTGA
>JAPDSC010007703.1:0-25264 GCA_026290005.1 Latrodectus geometricus | reverse complement strand
ATTCTTTATATTTATAGGTTGTTATTGAATCTGTTCTTCAAGAAGGTACTACTCCTGTTCAAAGACATCCTGCAACTGGTGCATATGATATACCAGCTGGATTAAGAGTAACAGTTGAAGCAACTATCACTTCAGGAAAATCATCTGTCAAATCTGTGAAATGGGATATAAAAGGTTTGTTAATTACCTGGCTGTTGTTTATTTTAAATTGGTTGCTACTTATTTATTATTATCTAAAATTAAACTTCTTAAAAATTTTGAATCTATTATATTTTTATCTCTTTTGTATGTTTCTAACAACTGTATAGTCTACATAAAATTTAATATTAAAATATACACTATTTTAAGGCATGAATTTGTATTTTTATTGGGTTTAATTAAGGGTAAAAAATTTCGCTTAAATGTTCTTCCAAATTTATTATATAAATAATACAATTGTATAAATTAAGTATCAATTTATTCTTCAATCTTACTATTTGTGTAATTAAACAATTATAGCATTTTTCTATTTATATATTAATATTACTCTTTAATACATAAAGTATTTTATACATTTAAAAAACTTGTTTTTATTAGTTATATATATATATGTACATGTTGCAAGAAATATTTTTTATTATAAATATTCTTAAAATAGTATTTCAAGGATATCTATAAAACTTTCATTTTATTTATTTAATATATTTTTTACTATTCTGTACACATATTACCTTAAAATTTACACTATTTTATATTGAGGTATATTTTATTTATGAAATAGTTTTTGTTGACAATATTTCATTTCATGAATTTTTTTATTAGTTGTATTAGTTTTTACATATTCTCATATTTTAGGTTTTTCATCTGCATATACTGAAACTACTAGAAATGGGAAATCTATGCTTTCTCTTGAAGAAGGTAATTTTACTATATACTATTTTTTTAATATTCCCATGCAATGTTGTAGATGGGGTTTTTTTATTGTTTTTGCATATTTATTTAAATTTTCTGCACCTTTAATTATTTTATGAGGAATGTTTTTAAATAACTTGTGGAATGATTCATAACTTAAGTAACAAAAAAATATTATTTACTACTATAAAAAATGTACTGATATTATAAAAATATTAAACATAAATATATTTTTTTATTTAGTTGTGGTAAAATGTTGAAACATTATAGGTTTCCTTGTTGGGCATGGAATTTATTTAATTGGATTAACTGCCTGTGATGTAAAAGGATCATGTGGAACTGCAAATTTAACTATACATGCTCTTCCTGGCATAGCATTATGTAAACTTAAGGTTTTACCTTATGTTGAATATGAGATGGTAATTAAACTAATTGTGTTGAAAATTATTTCATAAATTTGGTTTTATTTAAAGTTTTCTCAATCTTTTTATTTGTGTCATTGTTGTTTAAATGTTTAACATTTCTATAATAAAATATATTATTAAATTTACATAATAGCTTTAGATTATTCTTTTTTAAAATATATTATGTATGAAATAAATGTGCAAAATTTTGGTTGCAACATGAGTTTATATTACTATGCTTTCAATGTTATTTTTTGAAAAGGTAATTTTTCTCTAGAAATTGTTTGAATTAATTTCTAAAATAGCGGTTGCCTCTTTATCATTCAATTATAGCTTAATTTTTGACATGCAATAAGCAATTTTAATCATAAAAATATCTTCCTTACGGAAGATGAAGATAAAAATTATATAAAATAAACAATGCATTTTACCAATCTATTATTTCATTTATTTACTAACTGTCATAGTTTTTTTTTTTTTTTTTTTTGTAATTAAAGATTTATTGAATAAAAATACTGAAATAGTTTATGGAGAATTTATATTTTTAATGCCATTTTATTTTTCATTTCAATTTTTCCTTGGAATTTTTACTATTTCCTTTTTTAATTTTTTATTATATATTTTTATATATTAACATTTAATAAGTAAACTTTATTTTATTTTGAACATCTTTATTATTTTTGTTGAAACAATAGCTTCATAATTTTTTAATGTGAGTTGATTAGTTTGTATCTCTATATTTTATTTTATACACTTATAATCTAATTTTAAATATGGCATGTTGTAAATTAATATTGGGTATGAGTTACTGTTTTAGATCTGGATGTAAAATTATCTTTCAAAGTTAAACATTATGTATTTAGTTGTTGTATTTACTCTTGCAGATTTGGGAATCAATTTTGCTTTAAAATTTAGTAAAAAATTGTTTCTTAAGTGCATTTGTATGTTATAATAGAAGAATTATCTCCAATAAATAAAATGAAAACAAACTTTGACTTTATACAATGGTCCCTTCACTCATGTAACATTCAATTTAGTGGTTAACTTAGTTGGAAAAAATTTTTTAAATCATAATACAAATAATTTAATTATGATAAAAGTTTAACAATAAAATTAGTGTTAATGGAAATATCTCTGAAATGAATATTTCAAAAAAGTATACGTTTTCATTAATATCTCGAATATTAAGTTTTTTATTTTAATAGAAAAATATTAAACTTTTAAAAGTGGTAAAAAAATAGTTATTTATTGTGAATTTTAAAAGAATCCAAGAGAAGTTTCAGAAATAGGCTAGTGATTACTGTAAACAAATTTTATAATGAAAAAAATGTGAGGCTTAAAAGAAATTTAAAAATAATGTTGAAACTGATTCTATTTATTAAAATAATGCTTACATTGCAATCTTAACACTCATAAAATTCAACTTTCTGATTTTAAAGTGTAAAAATTCATGATGAAATGAGTAATCAAACTTCTAAATTCTACCTTTATATTTCTTGTAAAAATAAAATATTTAAAATCAATGTGATTTATTGGTAGCAAGTTTCTGAATACAATGCTGAAACAATTTTGAATTTTTCAATTTAAAGATAAACATCATTGTAAGGATATTTTATAGGATGTGAAGAAGTGAGCAGTAGGAATAAAATAAAATTCCACTTGATATTCTATTAATTGGTACTATTATCTTAAAATTAAAATATGTAACCGTGCTTAAAATATCTGATAAAATATATTAAAAAAGGGGGCTGGTTAATGTTATATATTTATATTAAATTATATTTTTAATATTCAGAGTCAGTCTTAGAATGTATAAACACTCTATTTTTTTCAGTTTTTGCATGTATTTTGTTATAGAATAATCTAGTTTTTTTACATTGAATTTTTCTTTGTCTCTTATTCAAAAATACAGATTAGAGTTGAAGTTGCTGGATGTTCCATTCCCTCTGGAAGGCAGCCTGTCACATATCAGTTATATATTCATTCTGAAGAATCAGTTTTTCCCTTTACTGCTCCACAAATTTCTACTGTATTTAACATAATTGGCCCTCCTAAGCAACAAGATTATGGGACTCAAATGTCTGTACAAGTGAGTATTGTTTTTAGAATATAAAGCTGTATGAATTTGAATTAGAATAAAATTCAAATATAATTTAAATTCTAATTAAAAAATTTTGTCTTAAATTGTTCAAATATTTGTATTATGCTGTGAAGTAAAATTAATAAAATGCTTTAAAAAATATTTTTTTTTAAAAAAAAATAGTGTTTTGTTTATTTTGACAAAAATTTGTTCAAAATCCATAACAATAATAATGATTCTCAAAATAACTGTTAATATAACTAAAAAATTAATAATTGAATTTGCATCTAATTATTTGAACAAATTTTTCTCTTTTTCGTTTTTTATACAATTAGTACTCATATAATTTTCTTGTTTTCTAATTTGAGCCAATGATAATTTAATAACTTAAATTTATAACAATCCATTTATTGTTTACTTATAATATATTAGACTCAATTTTTATTCAAATTCTACAATCATTAAATTTAAAAATTTGTTATCAAAGAATTTGAATGAAAATAATAGATTTTAAATTTGTAACTTGGGATTTGTTGATTTGTCATAAGACAATTTTATGTATGATTCTATATAAAAATTATTAATTTAGTTTTTATCCTGATTTTATTATATTTCTGTGTGATATAATGTAATGATAAAATTTTAATTATCTGTATATTTAAATATTAAATATAAGTGATAATTAAAATTTTTACCTTTAATTTGACAATTAAGACAGTTAAACATTTGACAATGAGGGAATTTTTTTTTTTTTTTTTGCAATATTGTGAAAAAACTTCAGTTTTTTACTGCAATATTTAAAAAGAACTGTGTATTTAAAGGTATGTGACAAATATTTGCTGTGTAAGCTCTATCCTGGTTCTCTCGTCAAAGTCACTGTAAATGAAAATCGAGAAGCAGAACGAAACAAACTTATTGAAAAAGCCATAACTTCATATGAAAATCGTAAGCATATTAATTTTGTATTATTTTAAATGCTTAATATTTTATATATTATAAAATTTAATTTTTAAAACTAGAACTCTTGTAAACATTTGGGCACTGCTACATAATTATATATATATATTAATAATTTTTGCATATAAACCATGTATGATACACAAAAAAATGGAAAAAAATTGTATTTGATTGACAATTATTAATTGAACAGATATCTTTTATCAACCATCAAAGTGAATAGATATGTTTCAGCATATCATTTAATTTGCTATTTCAAATTTACATTTAAAAAATTGCTTTTCTTTGTGTTTTCTTAAGCAATAAAATTTTTATCAGTTGAAATTTGCTCATTATTTTTTAATTTACTTATCAAATGAAAAAAAAATTTTTAATATGCAAAAACTTTATTTTTTTGTTTACATTAGAAATGTTTGACATCCTTATCTTTATTAAATTATATTTTGTTTCCAGGGAATCTTTATCCAGCACTATCCATGTTCCTTACTGCTGCTACAGATCGTCAGATTGAACTCTCGGAATCTGAAATGTTTCACATGTTAAATGCAGCATCAAATGTTACAAAAAATCGATACACTGATGCTGGACAATTGGCTCTAATTTATAGTTTTACAAAACCACTTATTAGAAAAGGTGATAATAGTGTGAAATTAAAAGCACTAGATATAATTAAGAGGTCAACTGTATTATCTTTTGGGCATAAGGTAAAGTTCTTGAATATCTTTGAAATAGTTACTATTAATTTTGTTATTTATTTATTTTATCTTGTTGGTAAAAGCAAATGCACTGAAAGTCAACTAAATCAATCATAACTGGCATGTGAATTTTGAGATATGCAAAATCTCAGTAATTTGCAATTAATGTAATCAGCTGTTTGACTCTTTAAGAATCGCTTCTCACAATATTACTAATAATTTAAAGCAAATTAAGTATGAATATGGATTATTTGATTGCATCCCAATAAATTAGTCTCTTCACTTCAAAAGTAATTCAGGCACTACTATATTTACTTGCTGTACACCTTTGAAAGGCTTGGCTTACACCTTAATGTTACACCTTTATATCGAGAATATAACCATTAGTATGTTGATTCCCATCAAGGCCATCCCTGCCAGTAATTACCTGTAACACACAATAATGTGTAAATATCAAAAATCACCGCATTAATTACCAACCTAGGTACCAATTCAATAAGTCAACCATTGATTTAATGTACCTCACCTTAGCTTCAAGTGGTTGAAAAACACTCTTCATGATAAAAGGTCTCATATTCAAACCCAGCCACTAATGAAAAATAAAAGATGGATTTTGTTCTGTCTTTTGTATGCACTTATGTCAAGGTGGATGCTTGTGAGTTTTCCATGTTTTTCTTATGATGTGTGAATTCGGTAAACTAAAAGAAAACCTTCCTCAAACTTCATGGTGATATTGAAATACCTTACCAACGGCCCTAGATCTTAATTGCCATCATGTGGGAAAAAATTGCCACACTAGGACTCACCATAGGCTACATTTTTCAGGTTGAAAGCTCCTGGTTTCATTTTCAGCCATTGTTGTCCTATGGGAAATGAATGTTTGCGCTTCTGTGTGCGTGTCTATCAGCAGCTTGGAAATTTTCTGTGTTTCTTTTTTTGGGACACAGAAATATGACTCACTATCTATGGAAAGTTCTCCTAAAGCCAATCTATTCTGTGTATTATAAAATGCCTTGCAACAGTCTGAGGCTATCATTTATACTAGGTCAAAAGCTGCCACACCACACAAAATGATTTTCCCTCCATGGAATACAAGAATTATCATCTTACAGTATCTTTGTTTTAATTAAGAAAAAAGTCCTCTCTTAAATTAAGAAGTTTTAATGTATCTATAACAATAGGATTTCATAATATCATGATATACATGTAGATAAATCATCAATCATAGTTTACAGATTACATTATAATATTCCATTTTAATAGTTATAATAGACACCATTTCTGATTTTAATTCAAATTCTTTGAATTTACATTTTTTGTTTATCCTACTCATATTACTTGTAATCTGTTTCTGGGGGTTGTTTCCCTCCCCCTTTTTTTATTTAAAAAAAAAGATCATTTATGAGCTGTTAAGTTCAAAACAACAGGTTTTAACAAAATTTACATAATAATTTTTACTTAAAAAATAAAATTATGTTTATTTTAGTTATAAAGAATTTCAAATGTGGTATTTCATTAGTATTTGCTTGTAAAGATTAAATTTTATCTGACGTCATTTGGAATTAGAATTCTGGGCTGTCACCTGAATGGTTTGCATTTTAGCCTGTGGTTCAAGAGTTCTTAACGTGAATCCACTTTTGATGTTTGCAATGGCTCAAAATCCACTTTAAACTGTAGGCTCTGGTCTAATTAGCTCTTATATGTAAAAAGAATGATAATTGAGCAACAAATAAACTGACTGATCTTCTGAAATAATGAATGCAATTTATATAACTTTATTTGTCAGTTTGTAAAATAATATGATTATCAACTTTTTTCATAAAATAACTATGGAATATCATAATATTTTTAATTAAAGATATATCATGTTTCTACAAATACCATATTAATTTTACAATGACAGATGTAGAACTCAAAACTTAGATGCTTTAGTATTAATGTTTTTATTCTTTATAATTGGATTTATATTTGTGAAAAAATGTTTTTCTTTTAGTTTTTTACTAAATATTCTTCCAAAAATTTGATTGTTATAAATTGCTAAATTTAAATGCAAAAAAATAATCTTTTTTCCTATGTATAGTTATTAATTTTTTTGTATGGTATTACAGGTAAAGATTCCAACATCAGTATTAGCAACTGGTCATTCAAATGCAGCTGAAGCTCTTCAGTGCCGTAATGCAGATTCTGCTGTTTCTGAAAAAGTTAAACGATTAATTAATTTTTTTGTTGACAAACTCAGTGTTAATGCACCTCTTGGAAGCAGAATGTTATTATCATCACCACATCCTGGTTACCCAACTACTTTGATATTCAAACAATTACCAGATCGTAGCCCTATTTACATTAAAGCTTTGTCAAAGGAAGGGACTGTAGAAGGATCTGTGAGATTTGAAGATGCTGTCATTGATGTGTGAGTTTGTTTTCAGAATCATTTTTCTTCTAAAAAAAATAGGATGTTTCTATCTTATAAATTGCCTTTTGTCAAATTTTTGCTCCAATCTTATTTTTAATATTATGAAAAAAAAATTTTACATTAGAATTACATTAAAAGGTAATAATTTGCAATAATTTAATTAATTTATTAATACAAATATTTCTTGAACTATATTTGAACTCTTCCCAAATTTAATATATTATAATTTTATATTTGTAATGTTACAAATAGATTCTCAATATTTTTTCAAAATTATTCTTAAATTTTACTTTAAAATTACATTTTAGAATTACATGAACCATTTTAAATTGCATTATTTTGCTCTGCTTTAAAATGTCCTTGTCAAAATGATGATTTTACCCCCTATTTGTTTTACTCGCTCTTTCCTTTATTCTCTAAGATAATGCTTTAAACTTGTGTTCATGTGATTATCTAAATAATATAATCATACTATGGAATTTTTGTAAAAACATTTCCTTTTGATTATTGTTTGTTATTAAAAATACTATTTCATTAATATATGATTAATAAAATTATATATTATTTAGTAATAATCTTCATCTTAATTTTCCTAGTGAATTTAATCAAGTTAATTTAAAACAATTAAATATTTACCTTAATTAATATTCTATTCCATATTTATTTTATTCTGTTATGGTGTTTGCTTAATAATTTATGTTAGAAGTTATTAATTTCTATTTGTTTCCATGTTTTATAGGATTAAAAACAGATGTAAAAAAAATCCAAAATGTGAAGGAATAGTCGTTTCTATGACTCTTTATCCTGAGGATGCACCATATTCTACTACTATGAAGCGTTCATCTCCTGTATTGGATATTTCTCTGAGAAAGCCAGAAAATGGTAATTTGTATTTTCATGAATTTACATGATGAAAAAAAATAAACATTAAAAATGAAAATACTTTACAATTGCCTTTAATATTTATTATTTATTTAGTTTGAAAGTCTTAATATCTTAAAAAGTTTTTGCATAATTGTCTATTATTAATTTAAATTCTCAACATATTCATTTTAAATTATTGACCTGAAATAGAAGTTTTCTATTTCTCTATTATTTAATAATTCTATTATTTAGAATTTTAGTGTATTTTCTATTATTTAAAAATTAACCATTTTATTTTGAAAATGCATTCATAAATATTCTTAAATCTCTAAATAACAAAAGTGATATTTTAAATTTTTTTATATATAAAGAAATAAGAGGAATAAAAAATGTCTTAATTCTCATTGATGATCTGTCTTTCATTATTTTGAAATACAGTAGTATTTATTAATTTACTTTGCATAATATTATACAACACTCAGTCTCACTTTCTTAAACTTCAAAGTTATTTTGTTATAATGTCAAATTTCATTGCTTTCACTTATGTAGCATTTTATCATCAGAGCTTTTATATACTGCAAATTTTGCTGTATTAAATATTTGGTACATAATACAATGTCAAATTTATAATATTATATCATATGGTGTTAGATTATTTAATTTTAACTATTTGCAAGAGTTCTAACAAGAAATATGTAATTTAATTTAGATCATAAGAATATATAATTAAACACCACAATTTAACAACTTTCACTTTTGAGAAATTTTTGAAAAGTGTAAAATCTTTATCTAACTTTTTTTTTTTTTTTTTTATTTATTTTTTTTTTTTTTTTTTTTTTTAACCCCTTAGGTGAAAATTTTCCTATTAAAGATTTAACAAACGCAGTACGCCTCTCAGTTACTCATGTTGGAAATGACACACTTGCACAAGAGAAAGGTTTCACCTACAGATGTGCTTATTATGAACCTAATTTGAAGGATTGGTCTATTGAAGGCTTAGTAACTTACGGTGTTGATAGAAATGTCATGAGATGTTGGTCTTCTCATCTCACACCATTTGCTGTTGTGGAATATTACAGTGGTAAATAACATTTTTTCCATGACTCAATAGGATATTGTGTTTGCTGTTTGTAGAGAAATTTAATATTTCCTCAAAATTTTAATGACTAATTCTGAATCAATTTCCATTTTTAGTCATTCAGAAATTTAGAGTACATTTTACATAATTTTGCAATAAAAAAGGAAGTTTAAATAATAGAATTTGGTTATATTCAATTGTAAGAATAAATTACTTTATTTAATTTTTTAAAGTAAATATTATTTTGAAATCTTTTTTATTCTAAAAATATCTTTTTTCAGATAATTTAGAGATGTATCATAGAAGTTATAAATATTTTGTTGAAAATACTGGGATTTATAAAAGTAGTTTAATCTGTATTTAGTTATATTTTTATTATTTCAAACACTGCTAATTTTAAAAGACAAACCTTTAGTGAAATTATAGTATAATGTTGTGCACTTTTTCATCATAAAGTTAAGAATTGATTAGAAACAATTAAACTATTATACATTAAAATTAAAACTTGTGAAAATATAAACATGTTTAAGTATATGCTGTAATTTTGCCAGAATAATTTATTATATTCTTAAAAATTTATATTATAGTTCATTTTTTAATGAACTATTATATAAATTTTCAAGTATATAATAAATTTCAATTCATAGAAATGTATCTATCAGTGAATAATTTAAATAAATTCAAAACAAATTGTTTGACTTTATTTTTTAATAAATCTAAATTGAAAAATTTATTCCTATTTAGCCTTTAAATCTAAACATTAATATTCATATTGCACATTTGGGTAATTAAATATTACAGATAATAATTTTTATACATATATCCATAACATTTTCTTATAAATCGTTGATACAAAAAAGTGTACATATTAAAAAGTTTAAAGTGGGGTTTACAAAATGTTAATTAAAAACTTCGAAATTCTCAAAATTACTTCCTTAAAAAATTCTCCAAATAATAGTTTAATTTTTGTTATGAATTTGTAATTCTTAACATCCTTGAAATTACATTAATATTTAAATTCTTTGTGTAACTATGCTACTAAAATAATTTTTATTTAAATTTTAACCAGATGAGCTTGCCTGAAATATCATTTCTAAAGTTATAAGTCGTGATACATATTAATAATAAAATACTAATTAAATTAGTTTGTGTTTTTATCAATGAGAAAAAAAGGAGTGTCATAAAGGAGTAAATTAATTTTTACTGTATTGGGAAATTTAGTTGTCTCCTGATTTGTCTATAATACATAGGTTCCATTTAGATGAACCCATGAATTGTTAAAGGTGTTCATTAAAGAATTGTATTTACAAATAATTATACTTATTATTTCTTACACACTGCACATAAATAATTTTTTAATAATACATTTTTAAAATTAATTACTTTGTATCACGAAATTTAATGTTGAAAAAATAATAAAAAAATAAAATTGTTCATATTTCGTTCTTAACATGTGATTCCTTTACTTTGTTGATTAATGAATATAATATATTTAATTATTAAATTAATTTAATGTTTATTTTTTGTAGGATTGTCTGTGGCTTCAATAGTTGGAATTGTAGTGACTGCTCTTATGGGTGTATTTATCATAATGATGTTTGCTTTTTTCTTCTTCCGAAAGAAACAAGCTGCAAAAACTAGGGTTTCAAATGAAGCATTACAACCAAGTTTACGTTCAGAGAAACTTCAAGGAATGAATGGCTCGGTTGTAAGAGTGAAAACATTAACTCCGTAAAATAAAATTCGGTCCACGAAATTTTATAAAACTGTGAACTTCTTGGAGTGATTTGACATTTTACTTAAATGAATTTTCAGAGAAAATCCATGTTACTTCATTCAATGACATAATGACAAAGATAAACACTGACTTATGAAATTAAGTGTGATTGTGATTCAAAAGCAAAGTATTCACCATTTCTATATTACTTCAAAAAGTCTTTCATCATTAAAAATCATTTTTAATGTTTTCAAACATTTATTATGTGAAGATAAGACACGTGTATACTTCATAAAATTGAATTTTAAAGCTCTTTATACATAATGAGATTTCATATGAATGTAAACAAATCATTGACTGAATTTTTCATAATCAGAGTCTTACTTATTTTACATTTCTAATGTTATTGTTATCAAATAATTATTGAAATTAAATCTCCTTATTAAAATAGTAGAAATAAAGTCAAATGCCATGTACTTTTTGTAATTATTACTCTCATATTGTGTAAATGTATTTATCTTAAAATATATAATGCTTCCATGTGTAAATTAATTCATTGCTAGCTTATGCAAGGAATAAACTTATTTATTCCATTATATTTTGAATTTCAATAATTTTCAAAAAATAATTTATAAGCTTTTTTCATTATTTTATTTTTGTATTTAAAAATTCTTTTAATATTTTTTCTCCCTTTATTATTAATTATTTCAAAATTAATATGATTGAAATAAGAATACAATCATCTTATCTGTTTCTCTATTTGAAAGGTAATTTTTAATTAATGATTATAGAATATTTTTTTAATTTCTCCTCATATTTTAATTACAAATGCTGTTTAAAATGTAAATTTTAAAATCAAGATCTTTAATTGATGCTTCATTTATCATAATTTAACATCTTAAATAAGCATTAATTATTAATTTGAAAGGATACTTATATAATTTCTATATTAAAGTATCATGTGTTCTTTGATTCAATGAATAATTTTAGTATTTTTCAGTCATGATTCATTCTAAACATTTTTTCCGAAGTGTAATATTTATCAACTTTTAAAAAATACAGTTTTTTATTTGATATATTTTCAATAGCTTTTTATCTTTATTCATATTTTAACTACATTATTGTAATGCTTATACATTTATTTTCCATTTCTTAAAATTACTCCTTTTTTAAATACATGTAAATATTATAAAATATGTTGTATCATATCTGATTATTCTTTGAATTAAAAAATATACGTTTTATGTTTTTATACTATAATATATATACTACATCTAAATTTTATATGTTGCAATTACTTCTTAATTTATTTATTTATTAGCTGAAATAAGTAGATGTTTTGCACTTCAATGTGTATACATTAATTTTACTAAAATTTATAAATATTTTAATGATTTCACTTATATTTTTTACATGAAAAGCTAAATGGGCAAAATTATTAAGCTTTGAAATTATGAATTATATTGCACTGTTTCAAAAATGTAAATATTTAAGAAATATTTCTGTACAGAAATGTAAGGTTTATATTACATTGCATATTGTTTTAAAAGTGTAAATATTTGTGAAATATCTCTCTATATAAATATAAGGTTTAGTTGACTTTAGTGCTCTATGTTCAATAAGCATATTATCTGTGGAAATTAATGTTTATTCATTAGTAATAAGCAATGTATAAATTGGTATATAAATTTAGTTAGAGTAACATCTTTCACATAAAGTGTAAATATAGTTTTTCCTTTAATTGATTACTTATAACCAATTAAAGGATATAATTTATGAATGCTAATACAGTAATTTATTTAAAATTAGTAATTTTAATTTTATTAAAAAAGTGTTAATTTAATTCATAGTATTGATGTTTTTTGAAAGCAATAAACTGTGTAATTACTCTTTTTATTTCAATAACACTATGTAACTAATCTTAAATAGAAAAACAAATAATTTTATATCTTTTAAGAAAAATTTATTTGCCTGTTTAATTTTAAAAACCAAATTATATAAAAATGAAAATAACATTGAAGAACTGAATAATGTCTATATGCCATAATGAATGAACATGCATACAGTAAAACTATCAACATTTCTGATTTTAAATAGTTAAGGAATTACTTAAAATTTTATGAATATACTTATGATTAAAGGAAAACTTGATCAATAATAATATTATATATAATATTACATGTAAAACTGTCATGTAGTCCAATTTAGATTTACGTCTAAAATTTGTATTTTTTGGTAGAAATATGCCCCTGCATGTATTGGAATTTAATATACTTTGCTGATTTCAACAATTGTGCTTAAATGGAAGAGTGGAATATTTTACATATTTGTTATAAAAGGGAAAATATATGATGAAATGAATAGAAATCACAGCAAAGACATTTTCTTTAAAAAAGCTGGTTTATGACTGTTCTTTTTTAAATTATTTACAAAAACATAGAAAGATCTTAAATTTCTGACATACAAATAATTTATTACATTATATTCATAAAAAGCTTAAAAATAAGTATCATCTTTTGGAAAAAATGTGTCATTCTATACATCTTTAAATTAGAACATACTCATGACAAATTAAACATCTCCGAAAAAAGAGCAAATAGTTTAAAGAGATTTGTTGAGAAGAATTTCTTAAAATTTTATTTCATTTAATAAATATAAAGAAAAAAGTATTTATATAATTTAGATTGAGCAAAGTTTTTAACGCTTTAAAATAAGTTTAAATTAAAAAGATCTCTATCGATTCTGCTATTTCTATAAAGATACATTATAAGAAAATGCATTTGCTCTGTAAAATATATGTTTCAGCTTTTAGTATTATTGATTCAAACATGTGTCGTTTTCCATTAAATTAAGCAAATGGAAATTTTTTTGCATCTTAATATGTATTTATATTTGATGTTTTTAATTAACATTTTTATTCTTTAATAAAGCTGTAAACTATCTGGTGATAGTATCATTTGTTAAAAACAAATTGTTGTCCTTTTATATTTATGCCTGGAACTCTTCAAAAAAGAGTGCCTTAAAATAAAGTTTGTTTCACTTGTTTTTAAATCCTCATTGGACATACTGCACAACCAATGAAATTCTAAAATCTGTTTAATGGTGAAATTCACCTTCTGTTGCAAAAAGTATCATACAATAAAAAAATTATCATGTTTAATATAAAAAATACTTTTTGTTATTTAGATTTCTTTCCAATTTATATTTTCTAATTTCATTTATAATTGAAATCATTTTTATAATATTTTTCTTTTATCTTTAAAAGTAGGAAACTATTCTCAAATATTTTTTTTATTCTGATTGTGAAATACTTTTTCCTTTTTTTATTCTTTTAGCAACTAAAAAATATTGTCCCTTTATTTACTTGAAGTAAATATGCTTTGAGTTTTTCTGAATTTAAATTCCCTTTAAAATACCAACTTCTAACAAATGTATATTACTTTTTTATTAAGAGTAATGCATATTTACTTATTTCATTGATTGTCAATAAATATGCTTAAGAAAAATTCCCGACATTGCTATTTTACATTTGATATATTAATATTTTTCCATTTTAAAATTATCTTCTCAACTTTTTACTTGCTGTATCATGTAAAAATAATATAACAAGTTTAATATAATATGTAATAATCAAGTAGAGTTTAATTCCATAAGAAAAATACATTATCCTTACTTCATGCAGTGCATTTATATATTTTAAACTATGAAATATTTGATTTTAAAAGAAACAGAAATTATTATATTGATGAAAAAAACTATTATATTGATGATAAAATTTTTAAATATTTAAAAAAAATTTCTATTTATTTGTAACAAGATAAAATAATTACAATTTCCGAAAAAAGACTTTTAAAAAATAAAAAAAAAACCCAGCTAAGATTTTTATTATAAATATGTAGTAGATTAATAATTAATTTATAAAGAACATTCAAACATTTTTTTATCAAATTTGGCTAAATTTTTATAACTATTAAGAGTGACAGAAAATTTTTGATTAAAAGGCATATTAATCTATTATACTATACATGAAATGACTTACTAAATATTCTTGATTATATTTAGCATGTACAATCATTAAAAATAATAAACTGCGTTATTGTGCTTATATTGATTAAATAATTTTGTAGTATTAAGTTAATAATTAATAATACAATACTATATTTTTTTCAGTATTGTGAAAACTGAAAAATAACTTTTGAAATTTTTTTCAGTGACATAAATCAAAATTTATTTTTATTTCAATTTTTATGTCTAGCCAAATTTTTATATTTTATAGCGTTTCAATTCAATCGTATAAATCAGTCATATAATCTTTCAGCACTATGATATATTAATCATTTATGTGAATCTTGTTTCTCCATTATATAATTTCCAAAATATGTGCACTAAATACTGTAACAAGTTATGAAAAGTTTACAGTTATTTTTCTTAAGATTGAATCATGTATTTTTTTTTTTTTTTTTTTTTTTTTTGAGGCAGACATATCTTCTTATTTTATTGCTTATGATTCAATCAAAACAACTTATAATAAACATTTTTTTTTAAATTTTCAATTTATAGGAAAAGGCTCAGAATGTATAATATTAGTTACTGGCTTTGTGTAGTAGAAAGATCTGACTAGATCTCTTAACAATGGGATTCAGTTACTAATAAACAATGGGAGAACGTTGCTGCTTTCTTCATACTTATAAATCAGGGTGCATACTTGACAGTTTTCCAGGTTTCTTCAGCTAAAGTGAATTCAGTTACATATTAATAAAAGCTATCATTTCAACCATTAAGCTATCCATTACACGGTATCAAAATATATGTGACAGCATTATTAAAATGATTTGCTACTCAATTACTCTCAACATGCATGTGTATATGGACATGTAGAAATCTTTAAGAGAATGAAGATATTTCTAAATATGACAGAAAATGGATTTTGTGTTTTATGATAATAAATAGGATGGAATTGGCAGTTAAGCAATCTCCAGTGTTTCTATATTGAAATGAAACTCTTTATGTAATAAACAGTGCTTGTAAATATCAAAAATAAGATGATTTCTGTTGTGAATTTTTTCTACAGAATTAAATTTTTATACAAACTTTTTTTTAAAATAATCAAAATTAGATATGAGTTTAGAATTATTTGTTTAAAAGAAAAATTATTTGCATTTATGAAATAAATATCTTGTTTGATTCAAGATTTTCTGAATTTTAATTTTTAAGAAAAATGAACCTATGAAATTGCATAATAAATCTAATTAATATTTTAAATCTAAAAAAACTTATTTGTTCAAAAAAATTGATTAAAAATTTTACATTAAGCTCAAATTAGTTTTAATTATTTAATTAACAATTAAAATTTTAAAAAATCCTCACATTTATTTTTTCTTAATTAAAACTTAAATTAGTTTTGGTTTCTGAATCCAGCATTAGTCCCTCTAAGCATAATTAACCATTTAAAAATACATGGAGTAAAAATAATTTTTGCCAGCATGTTCCAGTGTCTTAAAAACATTTAGCATATTTTAAAATAATTTTGTTAAATAATTAGCATTGTTTTGATGATAACTAACACTTTACTCTCTTCTAAATGTATAAAAAAAGCTAAACTTAAATTTTCCTTTGACTATAATCCAGTAAAACAACATTTTTAAAATAAATTTAGATATGAATATGGTAAAGAAAAAACCAAAAAAAATATGTTTTGACTTAGAAATTTTGGAGAAGTGGACAGTAATCCTTGTTGCATTTTGTGTGAAAAAAGAGATATGGATAATTTATGGAAAACTTTTGTTATAAATAAAATGAACTAGTATAGCAATTTATTTTCTTTTAATTATAAATGTTATGAAACCATTTTTTTTATTTTCTAAAAATTGCTTATATCAAATATGAAAAATATTTTCTTTTATTCATTTCTAATTGTAATTTTTCCTATGGTTCTAGATTTTGATTAAACACCTTAATAGCATTATGAATATACTGTGTATTTTTGTATTGTGAAATGATAGGGGAGTGTGTATTAGAGAGAGTCATACTGAATGAAATTCGTTGAGATTTTGCATGCCGTTCAGTATGACCTTCAAAAACCCAATTCGCATGACACTGGTCGGATTTCGACCAGTCCGAATGGCATTAGCACGACGATATTCCACATGCTTGATAAACAACTATCCTGCCTCTACTAATATCGATAGTTAATTGTAACCATTTTTTTCTTTTTATTCAAAGCATAACAGGATATTCTAATATAGCTCCAACCGTAGCCTTTTCCAAATGAGTAACCCTCTACTCATCATTTCTTTTATGTAATGCTTCAGTAGTTTATCCTTCCTTTGCTGTCCGCTGAATTGTTTTCATTTTCTTATTCCAGCTTCCTTTTATTGATTTTAATGTTCGTAGTTTGTATGATCATTCCTCTCTGTTGCTATTTTGCTTGCTAATTGTGTTTTTAATTGTTGTTCTTTATAAAGAACAAATTTTGCAAGGAGTGGAAAATATACTATAGAAATATGAATTTTTATTATTTTTCACAATTTGTGAATTTATTAAAAATTAAAAGAATATGCATAATTAATGAGATTAGATGAATATATATGGAGAAAAATTAATGTGCATAGTTATATGAAAAATATTTAAAGAAAAAGTAAATGCTTCAGATAAAAAAATACCTTAAATTAAATTATTAAACTTTTAAATTTGTCGTGTGCTTACATTAATATATAACTTTCCCCCAGTGAAAAGGAGAAACTCAATATGGAGAACACCCCTCTCGTTTATCGGGAGAAAACCCATCTCAATCGAAGTACACATTCGGTCAGACCGACTCGATCGAATATTCTCCGTAACGTATAAAATATCCTTCAGAAATAGCAATTGTTTATAAGTGATTACTTATTATTCAGACCCATCTGTATAATTTAAAGTAAAAGAATATACCTTTTCTAAAACTTTAAAACGTATAAATTTTATTAAATACACTAATTAATAAATAAATAAATATTACCTATTATATTGATAAGATTAGACTAAAAAGAAATGTCATGGGATTAAATATAAAATCATAAGCAATAAGTATGAAAATATATTCGCGAGGACAATTATATTTCCCTAACGAATATTGTACTATTATTATTATTTTTTACATTACATCAATATTTCCTACCGTGCTTTTGTATTTTCGATGATTCCTATTATTCTAAATAATTGTAAAATAAATTAATAACTATGTGTTTCGTATTTAACCTCCAATACACTCAAAATATTTGATAATTTGACATTCACCCTAAAAATTTCTTTGACGTAGTTAAACTTTTCATTTTAATAAAATCAGTCTTGAAAAATTTTTAATATCAACTATGGTTAGGACGCTAGATCTGACAAAATTTCTTCTTTTAATATGATCTTTCATTTACTGGCGCAGCATATCGAAGCCCACAAACACACAGTGACAGAAAAAAAAAAGCAAGTGCAAAATAATTTTCTAGATTGATTAATTGGATACTTTGCAACAATAGCTTATCAAACATAAAAATACCACTTATACAAGGCAATCTTGAACCACTTTTCTAATCTTATTTTTTAATACCAAAAATACTATTTAATTAAATTATCAATTGAATCATTATTTTTTTTCAATGTGCTGTCAATCACTTTTTATAAATTTAAACACGAAAATTAAAGTTTTAATAATTTTAAAAAATCCGCATTTAATTAATTTTTTTAATTGTTATTCTTCAGCAATGATTATTATATCGTATTTTCAGTGCAAAGGTTTTTAAATAAAACATTGCATCATATGTCTGTATTATTTTTAAATATATTTTGTTTTATATTTTAAATATATTAAGGTGGTGTAAAAAGTCCAGGTACCGGATCACCGTAATAATTTTACTTTCCCTCTCAAAAAGAACATGATTAAATTATATTGCAAAACTGAAAGGGATAATTTGAGTTCAATGTCTGTCCTTGAGAGTAAGAAAAGTTTTGGTGAATTTAATTAATAATTGTATATATATTATTTCATTCTCAGTTCTCTTCATTGCTTAGATTGCTGCTAGATGGCGCTGTTTATGCCGCAAAACACATTTAATTTGTATAAACAAAAGGAAACAACTTTCACACATCGGCTTCAGATTAAAATCTTGATTATAGCGCGCGCAGTTTGATATTCCTTTCTTCGGTACTTCTAAAAAGATATCAAAAATAATATTATTATTTATTTTTATTCAGAAGCTATCAATTTATTTTACTTCTTCAAAAGTGTTACATTATTTGATAAAATAAATTGTTATAATTTTAAAAAAGAATATAAATTAATTACTTTTTAAAATTTCTTATAAGAGCCAAATTAAAAAAACCCTTAGTTTAAAAGTGAATGTTCTATCGAATTCGCATAAAATATTTTATGTGATTACTATGTTTGAAACTAACATAGTCTTATATCAGTGGTGTTTTATTTGCCTCTTTTTTTGGAATGCGGTTATATTAATTGGTAAGTACTCTTTATTATTTTCAAATAAGTTATGCATCATTATTATTTCTTAAATATAATGTATTTCATATTAAAAAGTGATTCTGCAATATTCTTTGATCAAAGTGAAAGTATAATCTAAAGAGATTAAATAAAAATATAACGCATGTTTAAGATTTATATATTGACATTCTTTACCGATTTGTAAGATGTAAATATTTTGTTATTAAAGTTTCAAACTCAAAATTAATTGGAAAAATGTTTATATTAAGCCAACTTCGCTTGACTCTTTACAAGTTGTATCTTATTTTTAATACACTTAATTTACATGTGTATTGAGAATAAAAAAAATTATAATAGAATAATTAAATGAACATTTTGTATGATTCTGAAAGTGTTAATTTAAATAAAGTATTATTTTAAAAAGTTTAAAGTTTTGGTTTCTGACAACACCGATTCTACATGCTTCACTTATTTGTATTCTAAAAATAACTTTATGCCTTTCTTAAAGAATTGTATTTCTTAAAGAATTTCTGTGATCTTACTGAATTGAAAAAATAAAATTTTCCAATCATTATATGAATCTTTTAGTTAATAATTTTTCATAACTTTTTATATTTATTAACAAGAAAATATATTTTGTTATATGTAGTACATTTTTCCAATATTTAATTATATAAGATTCTTTTAAATGATTATTACAATTTAATTTACCAAGAATTTAAAATCTTAATTTTTAATCAAAAAGGAAAATGATTTTAATATAGTTTTATTTTTGATAATTTTGATTATTTTTTAAAATAATAATAAGTATAGAGAGTACGCTATAACCACTATAATAGGGTTTTCTATATTTTTTCTTGCAATTTATAGAATATAAATGGAAACTGCTATCATAAATTTCAATTGATTATAATGAAAAGGAAGGATCTATAAGAGTAATTTTTACAAATTTTGATCGAAACTCAAAAATTTATGTTGATACAAAATTTGAATTAATATGAGATACAAAATTTAAATAATTAAAGGATGGACAAAATGATATATGAAAAGACATCTGAAAGATTCTACGGTGAAAATTTTCATATTTGTATTTTTAAAGTATAGTTTCTCTTACAAAAAATCATGTAAAAAATAAAAATTACTGTTAAGAAAAAATTAAATACCATTTTAATGATGGAATATACGTGCCATCCTTAAATATTTATTATAAAAATTTATTCCTTATATTATTCCAAATTTTTTTTAACAATTCGCAAAAAATTATATAAAGTATTTCTTATTGAATACTTTCCCTATGTGTACATGAATGAATACTTGAGAGAGTGAGAATGTTATATGATGTGCTCATACATAGTTATAAGGTAATAAACATTTTCATTTGGTGTGAATAGTGATATTACTAAGAAGCAGTTTTTGAAGAAACTCGATTTGATTGGTTGGTTTGTTGATTTATATTCATTTGAATCTGATTTATAATTTCTAACTACTTTGATACATCGATTTACGTATAGCACCCGACACAAATGAATTTTTTAATTTCAGTTTAAGTATTCATCCTTATAGAGGTGTAATTGCTTTTATTATTCATTGAATATATAAATAATGTTATCAAATTTTGTGTATCCTTTTTATACCAAAAACAGCTTAAACGCATGAATGTGTATTTAATAATGTTTATACTGGATAAGAAAGAAGGTACGACTAATACAGGAAAATGTAATGAAATTTTAAATAATTGTGAAACATCCTGTAAAGAAATTATAATTTCAAAATCATCAATGAGAAAATACAGATCTTCTGAATTTAACCTCAATTATCGATACATATGACGCATTCAAAACTTACCCAATTAATCGATAATTTTTAGCTGCCACAATTTGAAAATTGTCTTAAGCTGATGTAGGCTACTAAACAATTATTTTGATAATTTTTAAAAAGAAAAGAAAAACAGATTCTGCTGGAATTCATTTTCTTCTAGAAAAAAGTATTACAACATTATCTATTAAATTTTAAACAAGATTTAAATATTTAGTTTAAAAATGAACACTATTCTTAAGAAAGTCGTTACTTGATTCTCTTTTATCCTCACTAGAATTCTTTATTCTTCTAACCATTTGCAATTTAGTTCAAACGGATTTTATTTTGAACAATTTTTAATTTATTTAGACTTTAAAAAGAGATACAAACTTTTTTTTTAAAATTTATTGAAAACAATAGAATATAAATAATTGGAAAAATAATAATTATTTATTTTTAGGGAAATAAAATCGTCTTTTCTTATTTGAAATCGATGTTAGTAATCTAGCTTCCATTCAACAAAAAAAAAAGATTCCGAATCATAAAAAAATTGCAATAATGTTAAAATATGGCTTTTAGATAAAGATAAATATCTTATTCATTTAATTTTGATAATTATTTATTCTTGATAAGCTTCACACTTTGATCATAATACGTTTTTAATAAATACAAAGAAATAAAAAGGAGTGTATCATCTGTTAAAGTTCTGTCAGGATATGGATTTATTATTGGTATTCTAAAAAGATTTTTTATACAGTTGCAATTATCAAACTTTTCCAAACTGTATCAAAATTGAAAAACAATTCATGAAATGAAAACCAAAATTATTAAAATTAAAAATATTAGTAAGAGTAAAACTAAAATCATTTAAGAACACAGTTTGAAAAAAAATAATTTTCGTTAATTCCCGTTAATAATGGTAATAAAGGCTTAAAAATTAGTTTTATTTAAGATGGTTGGTTGGGTTTTATGGCACAAGGTCCAAAAGAGGACATGCTGCGCAAGTTTTATTTAGGAATTTCAAAAATATTTTTTATTCTTCTCAAGCTTACCAAGAAATTGGATGAAAAGCTCAACTCTTACAGTCAACTGTGAGCTCGAAATGAAAATTAGAATACGTAATTTATATATTTTAATATTATTTTAAATGATAACAAATAAATTAATGAAAACTAAATAGATTGACAATAATATAAAAAATGAATTAATTATTATAAAAATAATAAATAAAAATGTCGATTGAATAGCACGTAAAAAATTTGAATTACTTTAAAATAAACTTCAAAATTCAATTATTCCTCCATCATAACATCAGTAAATTACTAGTTAATTCCGAAAAAATTACATGTGTCATGCCTTAAATACAACTAGATAAGCTGTGGTTTCTTCAGTCAATTTTTTTAACGAGACTTGATATTAATTTTGTTTATCCTGATGACATGTACAATTTAAAATACATTTGAAAGACAATTTTATACACAAGAATTCCCGCTCTCTATTTGATAAACATTTAAATTATTTTTAATAAATAAATCTATAGTATTGCGTAAAATGAGTATACACATTAATTTCCTATTTCTTAAAAAGCGCATAAGTAGAACTTTATTTGGTTTTTCTTCAGTGTGATTTATTTTGTTTATTTCCAACTGTTATTTCCTCTGATCAATACCTCTAACTATTATCAACAACCTAACAATTTTTAACATTTAGTTCGAGTGATTTGTTCTACATTTAACATATATGTAACAAACAATGTGTATATATATATATATATAAATGCATCAAGTGTCGAACCTGCTTTTCGCTCACGATTCCTTAAAATTAAATTAGCCGATTAGAAATTAGATGCAACAATCACAAGTGCAGCATCATAAATATTTAAAATGTCTATAAGTAAAAAATAATTTTTGTACCTTTTCATTTCAATTGTGCGAAAATAAATTAGTAATAGCTCGGCTGTCCTTCTGTTGGCATGCCAGTAACCTATTTTAGTAGAATTCAATAATAGCAACGTTTCCTCTGTTAATAAAATTGAATAATACGAAAAATCTATATATGATTTCATGTTTAACCGAGAATACTTATGATATTTAGTTAAAAAATCACTGCAACTTCCCAACAATCAAAATTTGATTGTTTGTCAAAAAATCACTACAACTTCCCAACAATCAAAATTTGATTGTTGGGAAGTTGATTCGATTATAGTAAATCTGTTAAAAATCGATGAATGAATACCAATGTTTATTAAACTGGACAAACACTAAAGATTAACAGCGAGGAAACTGATAAAAACTATTTGTCATTTCCGATGACGTGTTGAAATACCACGATTATCAAGAGGTGCATGTTAACAATAACTTGTTTGAAACATTTACAGAATTTCTCGTAGAAATTAAACCAGTTTTAAGCGATGAGTTGCTAAAAATTATGTAATTAAAAATAATTATATTTAGTAGGTGTATTTGCAAAGTTCAATGATATTCAATTATATGATATATTGGTTCATTATATGACATTCAAATATATTGAAAATAAAAAATATCCTTAATTCAAACACGGATAATTATTTGAATCCTTCAAGTTTTAAATTTGTTTAATTCTTCATTGCTAATTTAGATTTTCGCTGTTTTTCAAATTTAAAACAATTCGATACAATGGACAAAAAACTGTAAATATATTCAAGTCATTTCCAAAATTTAAATGATGATTTTAAATTGCGCTTTAAGGATATTAAAAATGAATATCCACAAAGCCACTAACTATCACACCACTTTTGTCTCAAGTTAAAAATATCACCAATCATTTGTAAGATGAAGTATTTGAACTATTAGTGATCTTATAGCAAAGTTGCCTTTTAATAATTTTTAATTTTGGACGAATATAAATGCTGTGAAAAAGTATCCAAAACTTTATTATGCAGTGTTTCAATTTATAATCGTATTTTCAAGCCCATGTGGAGTTGAATCTAGTTTCGGTCATGCTAATTCTGTCTTAACAAAACAGAGAAATTGAATTTGGAGTTCCGAGACGATTTAAAATTAAAACTAAGAAAATAAATTATTTAAGAAAAGTTTTTTTTTTTCTTTTTAACCATAAAGTAGTTGTCTCTTTTGTTACAGTTGAGATCACATGTACGTCACTTTATTTTACTTATAATTGATCTGTGAGTTAAACAAATAATCGTTTTCCCAATAATACTGAATTTACATTTTTGTCCACCCAGCAAAAACAAGTCAATTTATCAGTGGGATGAGCTCTTCTGTGAGCAGTTGGAAAGAAAATTTTGGCCTCTATCTTAGTGGGATGGGTTATTTTATATATTCTTAGACATTTATCTTTCTGGATACCACTATTAAAAATAAATAATTAATCATTAAGTAACGATAAATTTATTTCATGTGGCATGTAAAGCACATTAAATATTAAGATTTGATTGTTTATGCAAACAATAAATAAATCATTACATCCACTTTATGGTTAGTTTAAATCGGCAAGGACGATTTAAATGTTTTTATTTTTTATAATTTTTATGGAGGGATCGATAAGCAAATTATAATGTGTTTGGGAGTCCGTGATCAAAAACGTTTGGCGAATCCTGCCCAAATTAATCTGTACATCACCTCAATAATTTGATGAATGACTGTTATCTGCACTTTATCAAGTAACATTTCTAAAAGCATTGTTTTTTTAATATTGTATTCGTAGCTTACCTAGATATAGCTCTGTCAGCAGTTAGCGCATAAAGTGTAAAAATAACGGTTTAATTTCGCAGATATTAGTAAAGTACAAAGGCTCAGATTTACTGTACGGTCACCCTTGGCGCAATTTTCCTTATTTGGCTGTAAATAACATTTTTTGGGAACCCATTTTTCGCACAGGCAATATTTTTTAATATGCTGTT
>JAPDSC010007694.1:0-18866 GCA_026290005.1 Latrodectus geometricus | reverse complement strand
ATATATATATATATATATATATATATATATATATATATATATATATACACATACACATACATAAATACAAACATACATAATATTAAGTACTCTTTATTAAATATATTAAAAATACACATTCTTTATATTAAATAAATGAGATACAAGATATGTATAAAAATATATATTGGAAAATTAAAATACACTCATTTGATTTGAGTTGTGCAATTTTTTAATTTAATAAATAGTCTTAAAATTGTTTAATGAAGAGATTCTTTGAAAATAAAGAATAAAACAAATAAATTAAATTTCTCTCAATCACGTTTGTTTATCATACAGAAATGTAAATGGACTTATTTTTAAAATAATTCATTAAATCATTTCAAGTGTTTTGGAAAAAATAACTTTATTAAACTCTCAGTGAACAATCTTTAAGAAAGGTAAGTTGCATTCTTCAAAGATTTCACTACCATGTTCAATGAGGATATAATTTTAATTTTTTAAATTTTGCAATATTTAACACTTTTAAGCTTTGGTCTCTCTTTACAACTCTCTTTACGACAAGTGCAAATATTTAAAAAAATTATCCTTATTTTGAACATTCAAATAATGTAATTTAGATAGATTCAATTTTATATTTAACTAAAGATTGTATCGTCATTTTATTTAAAAATTAATCGATTTCTTTCATTTTATTCTGCTAAGTGTATTCACATAGGTTACTTTCACAATATATTTATGTAAATGAAATATTAAATAACACACGCATATGTTATTGGAGTTCAAATTGAAGTTTTGTTTTCTGTTTATTTAATATCGATAGAAATGTTATGACTTCCTTTTTTCTTGATTAAATATTGTGATGAAGAATTGTGATAAATAAAAAGAAATATTACAGAAGGTGAAAATCTTAAAAATTTAAAGAAATACAAGACTATTGTTCTTCTTCATCTATGTTTATGAATATTACAGTAAATTTATAAATTATTCGCTCTTTTAGAAAATTTGAAAAAAGAACGATAAATTATTCAAAGGATTTCCAATATGTGTCTTTCTAAGAAGTTCTGGGTAAAAATTTGTTTTATATGTTTAAAATAAGTTAAATATTTACATGAGACTTTCGATTTGCATATAAAATTAACAAAACATATAGCCCCTAAGAATTTCATAAACATTCTAGTAATTGAGTTTTTTTATTTATTCTTTGCAAATTATATGTAATAAAATATGCTATTTAATGCATATAATAATAGAATTTATTTTTCAAAATATTTTTTTGGCATAATGGCTGATAAATAAACATTATCATGAATATTAGAGAATCATAAATTTCGAGTGAAATGTACTAAGCATAAAATATTAAAAATCTAAAAAATGTTAACTGTAACATATGTCTTAAAATATATATTACTAGTCATTAAAATTTTTTTTAAAATAGGAATAAATGCAAGCTTTTAATAACTAAAATATATATTTATTGGAAAAATGAATTTTATTGGGGTAATTAATGATGGAATTTTCAAGAAATTAAGAAAGATAAATTATGTGAAATTATTAACTAGAAAAACTACCTCTAGCAGTATTAACAGTTATCAATGACGAAATTTATATTCCTGAGTCTTGAATTAAATATAGATTGAGTAGCACATACAAATGCAGCTACATCTGAAACTTCAGCAGGATGCTTTAATTCATCATTTGTGGTGACTGGCGTGAGGTAACCTGTGTCCTTGCAATTATTGACCAGATGTTTCCTCTTCATGAAAGATCTGGAAAACATGCTGTTCAGAACAGCAGCCAATTATTTTCCGCATCAAGAAAGATACTAAAAATACAAAAAATTAAGTATATTTTGCAGAAAATAATTTTTCATGGGGTTGGGAAAAGGGTAGATCCAAGAATTTTAATACGACAAAAGTATAAGCCACTGTTCAAAATGCTGTAGGTAAGGACAAAATAGTGATTGATTCTTATATTCAATGATATACCATACCATCGTTCCAGGTGATGGGTCAATATATCAATGGGAAACTCTAAATGGTCATGTGCCTTCGCCCCGAATTCGCCTACTAGTGTCGAAAAAAAGTAGTAGCCAAATACAGATGTAACCATCATAATATCATAAACAAAACTGAAAAAGATAACGCCAAACCATTTCTATTGTTACGTTTTTTTGGTGATAATATTGAAAGGGTTGATGTTTGTAATTTAGCTTTAACTGAAGGCCTGAAGTCATGATTATCAAACTGACAGGCATGCTGCAGTAAACGCCATCGGATTGCTTGTTCAGCCGTTAGTTGTATTATAAATGACTCCATTTCTTGACATAGGACTAATAGGACATAGGACATGGCTGTATGATAAATGTATGATAAAACTATGTAGTAGACATGTCAGTATTCCCGGCTTTTATTCAGAGCAAACAGCAGCACTGCGTTCCATAGGACCATTCTTCAACCCGTTGAGTAAATTTAAATAAGCTATTATAAATCATGTAATGATGTAGTTTTCTTTTCTTTTTTTGTACCTTAGTTGCTGCAATGTAAAAATAATTTTAAAAAATAACAGTAAACTGTTTTTACAAACACATATATACATATATAATCTTAAATTTAGGAAAAATTAAAATAATAGAGAAATATATCAAGAAAATCAAATTAAAATTCATTAGAAAAATTGATTGGAGGAAAAGAAGGTATTTATGAATATTTAATTCAAAATGTAATGTCAAAGGAAGTATTTAAAATATTTTAAATTACAATTGTATGTAAAAATTATTGATATTATTAAAAAATTCAAAACGTATTAATTAAATTTATGAAGCCCAAAATATATGAATCAAAGTTTCACAGTTTTCATGTTAATACCAGTATTGATCAAATATATATGATGTGAATAATTTTATTATTGGCATTGTTAAGTAGTATTTAATAAATATTAAATAAGGTTGTAATTATTGCTGATTTTTTATTCGATAAAATATTAAATGTTTTAATTAATAGGAATTGTTAATTGCAAGTGTATACAATTGTTGAGAAATAGAATCTACACTACTCTTAAGTAATAAACCATTATCGATGTAAAATATGGAGTTACTTTAAAGAAGATTACAAAAATTGATCAAAGTAGAAAAATTATAGAAATTATTGAACTATTACACTTAAGCATATAGAAATCTAATAAATAGAATGTTATTTTAAAATAAAAAGGATATTTTTAGTTGATAATAAAGCATCTATAGTACCATAGTAAATAGAGAACTAAAGAAATTGTTGTCATAACTGAATTAAAATATAATACATCTATTTTAAAATAATTTGTACATTCATTTGCGTATATGAATTATCCGTGTAATTTCTAAGAAACAAATTATATTTTAATTTACATGTGTTTATATACCTTATACGATAATTACTTTTGCGAAATGCAGTAATAATTTATTATAAAAACTTAAATGAAGAAAAATTGTTAATTCTGTTTTGTAAATTTATCCACGTTTAAAAAGTTTATATTTTAAAAATAAATTTTTTTTTATTGGTACGATGCAAAAAATTAACATATTGATAGTAAAAATATATTAATAATATTTAAGATTCAGTAGATGTGTAATGTGTCTATCTATTTCAAAATTTATTTCTGTATTCTCCATTATGTGGAGATTTATTCTCGAATCCATAATAAATAAAACATTACATTCCGTTTTCACAGATGAATACACACAAGTTCTAGAATGAAATGCAGAATTTCTCAAGGGTATGATATCGAATTATAAGCAAATTTCAAAACCTTAGAGCGCATGAAAAAGGCACATTGAATTAGGAGAAAAAATAACATTTAGGATTCTTGTCGTTGAAGAATTGTTAAGAGTCAAAATGGCGTAAATCTTGCTTTAATGAGCGTTGACTTGTACCACAAAGACTTGGCTGAATTTCCAGAAATGCACATCCATTGTTGATAGCAGGTAATAATTCAAGATTAAAGCTCCAGTAGGTCTTTCCTTTGCTAATATATGTTCCATTCGGTTCCAATCTTAAACATTTTACATTCTCTTTTTTCTGTAAGTAGTGGAAAATGTTCTTCGATTACGGTATTTTTCTTTGAGCTCATGTTTATGTATAGAGAAGTTTACAGAAAAGAAATAATAACCTTAAAATGAGGCCGTCTTCTAGCATGCATATTGGATTTTTATTTGGATAACCGTTTCTCGTTCAAAATCCTCTGCAGAGAATTCGTCGGGATTTTTATTACCGCAATTCCTTATGAACTTCCACCGAGATATCCCATCGTGTTTGTATGAAACGATTCACATGCTTGATTAATCATGGTAAAGAGTTATTTTTCCGTCGTATGCTGAAAAAGATTATTTCGGAAAAATCCCGAGAAAACTATTATTCTTTTTGTGGTGAAGAATGATTTGCATATATTTGTGTTCGATAAATATTAGGAACAATGTGACCAATGAAAAGTTTTAACTATTTTAAATAATCATATTATTATTAGGAATAAAATATTGTGCTCTTTCAAAAAGAGCTTTTAAAGAGAGTGTGCTAATATTTTCCAGATAAATATAATATCAATGCTGATTTCATAATGTATAAATTTCATATATTTGGATGATTTAAAAAATATTGGTAGACATAAAATTGTATGAATATTATAGATTCCTGTTTGGACTCATTTATTTTTAGTCTTATAATTCGCTATCCTAAAGTTCGTCCTACTAAGTACAACTTCTTTATCCACAAAAATTTGAATGCATATAGAATGGAGTTCGAACATCACATTTTCTAAACCAAAAGCAGTTTGCTATTAATTGTGGTTCATTTTAAGTGATTGTATATTATAAGGAAGTGATTGTGTTGACAAAGAAATATATTTTCCAATGAAGTAAAGTGAACTCAAGACATGAAGGTAAATTCACCCGGCGTCGAAAAATTTCGACGGCCTCCGCTGCCTCTTCGAAATCCTGGTGCTCCCCGTCTTCCGAGGTTCGGAACTATGGATCGACCCTCCATTTGCGCAATCGAGGAATTAACTATTTTAAAAAATAAAAATGCGAAATTTAAAAAAAGTGAAAGCAGGGATAGTGGTCTGGAAATCTCACCAGCCACACCAAAAATCAGAGGTAAAGCTCTTTTCCAATCAGCAGCAATGTTGTTGGCTTGTTACATGAAAGTAAGTGAATATTTTTTTCCATTATCTTTATGAAAACTTTTAGTTATTTCTATTTCTGGTATTACTTTTAGAACAGCTGAAAAAGTTCTACTGTATTTTCAATATTGAATTTGAAACATATGATGCTTATATGTATTTACAAATAAATCGTTGTTTAAACAGAAGAAATCAGCAGCTTATGTTTTAATAACAGGTATTGTTGAAATGTTTTATATTGCAGAAGAAATTATTGGTCATTAGTTAATATATCGATTTAAAAAATACAGTTGTATTTTTCACCATAAAAATGATCATTTAAATGTATTATGTTTGATGTTATAGATTAGTTTTAGCTATGTATGTTATTGCATTTCTAAATTTAAGTAAATACTATAAAAATTCATATATAACTTTTATTTCTAGTGAGAAATTTTATTTTTGAAATCATGTGTGTGCTTTCGAATAACTTGCTTAACTTGAAATATGAAATAAGAACTGAAAATTCAATTCATATGTAAAATAATCTATCAGAGAAAATATCTTGAGTTTCAAATTTATCTCACTAAGAGAATTTTCAATACTAAATCAGAAGTATATTTTAATACTCATGTATATAACACAAGAAGAAATGGTAATACTTGTTAGATAACTATTGATGTCTCCAAATATTGATTTAAGAAAAAATTTATTAAAATATATTTAGCAAAAAGTGTTTACTATTGAAAATATATTTTTTATAGAAATCATAGAAATTCCATTATAATAAAAATGAGAAACCACTATCTATTTACTTCGAAAAAATTACAATGGTTTTTGAAACTTCATTATTACATAAATTTAATAACTTAACTCTTTACATAAAAAAAATTAATTTCTCAATATCCTCCAAATTTTCTATGGGATTAACATCAGGGCTCTATAATTGTTAGAGATAATATTAAAAGTCATTCTACGAATTAAATTTTAACACTTCTGTCGTCATGTATCTATTGCAAAGAAGTAACCATTGCAATCAGGATAAAATCAATATGGCAAAGTGCACTTGAAGCACTAGTATATCCAGATATCTTCTAGTTGCTGGTTTATCCCTAAAAAACACCAGGACACCTCTTTCATGACAGCAGAACATGACTCATATTATTATGCTTCCACCATACCCATGCAAATAAGTTAAAATAGATTCAAGGACACTCGTGGATTACTCGCAAAATTCAACATCTTCTTATCGATACAAAAGAAACAGTATAGTGATTCAACGCATCATATTGACAGTTTCCTATCACAAATATCCGGTGTCTTATTTCCCAACAATACTGCTGATGAATTTTGCGTTATGGACAGAAATAAATGGTTTTCTCACAATCATTCGACAATCGACTATTGATTGGACAGAAAAGCATTTTTCGAATGGGGAAAGATCTAACATTTTTTCCTTTATTTCTTACTTAAACTGGCATTCTAACAACGTCTAACTCACATGAAAAAATTTACTTCATCCCTATCAAGCTCTTACAGGAATTATATATATATATAATATATTTATATATATATATATATATATATATATATATATATATATATATATAAGCAGAATTCGAAATATTGTTACGAGTAATCTAAATGTATAATACATAATACATTTAGAAATATTTCACTTAAATAATTTTCCCCTAGAAATTGCGATGCAATAAAAATCCAATGAAATTGTAATTTACAAAAATAACAGCAAGAATTTTAATTTGGTATTCAACACATTTCGTATTCAAAAGATCAATTCTATAATTATATTAATAGTATTTTGCAATTTCAATGTAAACATGTTTTAATTTACTCATCATGGTAATCATTATCCAATAAGAAAAATATGTAACTTTTATTAACTAATATAATTATTAAAAATGAATTTTCCTATTTAGTAGTTAATAAATTAATCTGAAATGAAAATACACATAAGTTATTGAATATGAATGGGTATAGTTAAATATATAAAAAAATACATGTGAACTAAGTACACATATATTTAAAAATTAATTAAATATATAATTTAATGGGACTTAATTTTAAATTTTCATTGACAATAAATGATCTAAATATTTGTCTTAAGTATTCACTGCATATTCATTCAAATAAATTTATTGAATTTGATATTTATTATTAGCTAAAATATGAACGAAAAGCCTAAATATTAAAAATAGTGATTAATGCAAACAGAAATATAATAAATTAATTAAACTTATATTTTTACAATTTTTGCATTATTAGTATATTTATTTTTTTCCAAAATTAATTTCCTAAAGGAATTTCCTAAAATTTACTCAACTATTTAAAAATGGTTGAGTAAATTTTATATAAAAATCCATTTCCTACCTCAATATGACTTCAAATAAATTCTTATTTTAAGTCATGTAGCTTTTACTAAAGTATACATATTGTAAATACAATAAGTTCTCTTTATTTAGCCCTCATTGATAATTTTCTGCATACGAGGGCTAATAATACCGAGAAGTGTGTGATTAAAGTGGATTCCAAACCACTAAAATCAGTTTTTTTATGCATAGTAATTTAATTGTCAATGCAAATTTTACAATATCAGTTCAACTTTCTGTATTGCTAAGAATCTGCATTGAAAATGTAGGATACCAATACAATTTTTTATAATATATATTCAGAATTATGTACATTTTTTACAGCATAATATGCTTATTTAAATTTCCTTATTTATAAATAGTAAAATCAATTTAATATAATATATTAGTGTCAGTAGTTTAAATTCAATACATTACATGATCTATTTTTTGGAATAAGAGTTTTCTTTTATTAAATTGTAGCATAATTCTAATTACTTAAACCCATATTCAGTATACAATCACTTTTTCCAAACCTTATTTTATTCAATAATTACTGATTCAAGTAAAATTGTTTCTTGCATTAAATTCTTTTTGAAGAATTTGAGCGAGAATTTGCAATTAAAGTTTTGTGCAGTATCCTATCACACTTGTCATTCACTTTGAGTTACTGTGAGTAGAGAAACTGCGTATAAAACTTTAAGTTAAAGTGAGTTTATATAATTAAATTAAAATTCTTCACCATGGTGGACATAATGAAAGCAAACTCAATTTAATTCCACTCTCCAAGAAATGGAAATTACTGAGTTTGACGATAAATGTTTTTTTAAATATCTACTAGTGAAGTTCAAAATACAATGATTACATTTAAGTTTGGTACAAATATGTTATAAAGTCTTTCTCTTAACTTCAAGATAATCACTAAATTTTCAAGTTATTTAATTTAAAACTAATTCACAAGAAATGTATACATTTCTTTGAATAAATTACTGGCTATTTTCAATGTATGCGTTTATACATTTGTTTTTATATTTTTGTTACCAAAATTTGCATATACCTCTTAAATATTTAGGAAAATATTATAAAACTTAATTTCTATGAGGAAATATTGAATATAATTGTCTATTTAGAATTAGAGCAATTATATCAACAAAAAATTATTTTAATTAGAAGAAAAATGAATTTTTCTTTGTATAATCAATTAAACTAAATGTATTTAGTATCATAATGTATTTAATGCATTAAATTAAATACATAAATGTATTTAGTTTATTTATAGGCTAAAATTATATTAAAATTATTTTAAGAAATAATATGAAACCAGAGGGAATTGAAATAGGAAATGCAATGCAGTAAGTATTCGGGTAGATATTATATTACCCGAAATTATTTGAGTAATATAATTTCGAAATTATTCGGGTACCTATTTTATTCGGAATTTAAAATAGGTATAGAGGCTCACTGATACCTAGTTGTAGGACAACATTTTCAGAGCAAAAGGTTCCGGGTTCGATCCCAGCCACTGTTTTACAAAATTGATGTTTATTACACTTCTATTTTCTATATCGGGTGCTCAAGAGTCCTCCAGGTTTCCCTCTTGAGAAATGTAAGTTAAGTTGCCCATTTCGCGGTGTCAAAAATATTTCTTCCAACTAAAGATGTGAAACACTTATCATGTCAAATTATATTGCTTTATCGTCAATTATTGAGATTTACATATGAGCTATTATTCCCTCATATACACCACGTAATATCTGTGGAATGAATTTCAAAGATATACAACTTTTGTTTTCTGTTAAACTTCTTAACACCCTTACCTACTGTTGAATCAAGAATCGGAATATTTACATTTAAAATAAGCGATGGCCATTTTTTTTAAAAATTATCTCGTATTTTTGTTTGATTATTATATTAGAATCGTTTTAAGCATTATGACCTTTTACTTAGTTCTGGATTTAGTTGGGGATTTAGTAAAACCAACCAAAATCATTTGAAACGCAATTTGACTTTCATCTATTCTTCTTGAAAAAGTTTATTACAACGTTAAAAAGAAGCGTCAAGTCCTTGGGAACGTTAATTATGTCTTATAATACTTGATCTCTTGTTGAGTCACATATCGAAGTAAGCCGCAATAAATGAGCAGATTGTTTTAAAAAAATTAAATACAAAATATTCCATGTGTAGTTTTATTCAAGCAAACTCATGAATATGCCAACAAATTTATAAAAATCCTTAAAGTTATATTTATTTTATTTTGTTAATACTAACTGGCTATTTCTGTTACCAACGTTGATCAATGTGTGTCAAAATGTCCAAGTGCTTCTTAATTTTGAATTGTAATGATAATGATATTTGAGTTGGTACTTTTCAATCTAAAATATATTATACAGGCAGAAAAAATAGAAAAAGAAAAAGTTAAAAATGGTTAAGATATGATTAAGTAAAGGCTTCAGATAGGGTCAGATATTAAAATTCCTATCCTCTTATAATGGGCCTTTCTTCGCTTACCTACTTAAGCTCGTAAATTTATTCTTATTAATTCAAAAGAATCTTTTTAAATTTACTTTCTTTTCAATTTATTATTTCTATTAATATTATTTTATATTTCTAATCCATTTATTTATTAAATATTTATTTGCTATGCTTGCAATTATACCAAGTAATGTAACTAATAATTGTATTTTTTTAAACCTTTATAAATATCAAAATCTATTAAAAATATTATAATACATGGTTATACATTTTCAATAAGTTTAAGTACGGAAATTTTATTTAAACTAATAATAATAAAAAAAAAAGGAATACAGTGAATCGTACAATTTTTTGTTGGTATGTAAAAAATAATACTGAATTGTGAAATTTGTGATTAAAAGTTTGATAATTAAAATTGGCTTTTAATAATTAAAATAAATAAGATTTTTTATTTATTTTTACATTCATTGTTCATACTTTATGCAAAATATTTAATACAATTAAAAAAACGGTTATTTAATGTAAATAAAAATTATGTACATGATACAAAATATGTACAAAAATAAAAATATGTGTGTTTGTAGAAATTACATATTGAACAACCTATAAATAATTATATAAAATTGTGTGACATTTTTCTGATTTTATGGAGGCAATGCCAAAAAATTAAAATGGTGTTATTTTACAACTAGCCTGGATGCTTGATATAAACTTCGAGGATCCTACATCTGGACAACTAGCTTGATATGAATTTCTAAGGATCCTAGAAGATTCAAAAAGCACTCTCAACAGATTACAAAAATATTTTCAACAAAACATTTTGACTTGGCCGCATAGCAAATACTTTGACATGGTTGTAGTAATATAACCGTATTATCCTATAAGTTATAAAAGGGAGATAAAGTAGAGGACCAAGCTGGCCATTGAAACGTTGGAAAAATGGGAAAACCACATTCATAGAAATACTTTTCCTGTATGAGTAAGATATTGTAAAATTTTGTTGATAATGTAATCTAGGGATTTTAAAAGGAACATTAACGTGAGTGATCCTAAACTGTCGTCAACACACCATTGTGTTGTAAATGTATTATATTAGATTGACAGTAAAAGAGATTTATTTGTCATAGGAAATGCCGTCTGTAATCATAATGGGTTATAGGTATAACATGGAAGGCATGTGATAGAAGAATAGTATTTTACTCAGTTCAGTATGTCTCACAACAGGTTTGCCATTATCATTGTTTACTTGTAAAAAAGTTCGTTTATGTAAATCAGAAGTTATGCTCATCACAAAAGACTCTTTCCTAAGTCAGCAAAGCCTTAGGCTCTTTCGGCAGATGTCACTGCAGTCAGATTTGAAAACTTACTTTCGTAATAGGTATGCAGCATGATGTGCGATATGAGGACTTCTCTTATTGTCAATTATAGGTATTTATAATGACAAGTTGACCACGACAAATTCAATTCTAAGACAAGTGCTATGACAAATAACTCTTTTTTCTGTAGTGTTTTGTGTTAATCGTCATGTAAATAACATTTATATTGGACTCTCTTAAAACTCCCAGAATCATCCTCAGGAATGTTAATGAGAAGTTGATCAGAATATATCAGAAGTTGTGAGAATTGCGATAAGAAAAATTTCTTTTTTCAATTTGTATTCTATAATAAGTCGTTATGTAAATGAGATTTTCACAGCATACTCTTACCACTCTTAAAGTCACCCAAAAGAATTTATGATGGCATGTTGACAACGACAAATAAGTGTTGCGACAAATGCGATGACAAATGATTCTTTGTTTGTAGTTGTATTCTTTATTAATCATCACATAGATAAAATTTGCTAGTATAACTTAACTTCACCAACCTCGTTTTATTGCTAAATGACTGCGAACTATACTTTGAGTAAATATTTGATTTATCTAATGAAATCTAAACAATGCTATTTTTTAAACTCTTACAAATTTCCTTAAATAGCATTTCTTAAGTAAACATTATTGCAATTATTGTAAGATATCTCCAGCCGAAATGCAACAGACAGTTTGACTTCCAGATTGTAAATCAACTCTTATAGTCACAGTTTAATACACCCAATTATTTTGCATTAGAACTCCCTCTATTTATTAAGAGGGCACTGAAATTTAATCAGGATATTTTATGTCAAGATGGATGTGCGCTAAAAAAATTTCTTTTACTCAAACAATTTATTCTTTTCACAAAGTAAACTGTATTTTAAAATCCTCAGCTCTTCAAAGCTATAAATATATTACATTTGAAAGGAATACAAATGAGATAAGATTGGGTTCATTATGTTCCTAGCACAATAATTTGGTTTTTAGAGTGAAAAGTCTCGGATTCAATCTTAGCAACTATTAATCAGCTTAGCAACACCAATCAAAGTTGGTGTTTTTTTATGTTTTTTGTCAGGGTGGCTGTTGGGAGTTGTTCATGTTTCCTTTTTTGTAATACCTAAAAAGTATATTCAACTATCAATGAAAATTACTCAATAAGAACAATAGTTTGTGTTGCAGATAATAAAATATTTTGTACTATACGTTCCTTGATATTCAAGGTGATCAAAAGAAGTAAAATATAATAATGACAAAAATATATTCAGCATCATTCAGAAAATCTAAAAATAACTTTGAGTTCTGTAATAATTTTAAATTACGTTAATATTTTAATGTGAAAATTAATAAATTAAAATAACTGCATTTATAGTAATATACTTCACAGTGAAATTTTGAAATATGATAAATAATTTTTAATGACAGAATTAATTTTTAAATTTAATTAATTTGCTAATTCAGGTGACTTGTTATTTATGGTAAAATTACAGCTGCAACATTTAGGATATTTGGTGAAATTTATTAATTTATCGTACAATTCTACAATGAGTTTTTATGGTATAGTGATAATTTTAATAAATAAAATACAAATATTTTTACATTCCTATTTTGAAAATTTAAGTATATTTATTCGAAGAATATTTTACCGCAGGTAAAAAGTATCGGAAAATCATACTCTATGGATACTCCCATATCCTGTTTGAAGCAAAGAATAGTTTTTCAATCCAGCTTCTACAGAATAACTCACACTTCGCCATAAACTTAGCAAAAAGAATTCTGCCTTATATTCTTACATACACTTCGAGTAAAATATTCTTTCGATCTTAGGAATCACGTTAGAAAAAGAAATTCTTCATTTCACCTTTTCAGATAACATTTCTGGAATAGAATAAACTTAAAATGGTCACGAACTCAAGTTTTTTTGAGTTTTTCCATCCCTTATAAGTTATTTTAAAGTTGACTCATCTCGGAATTTATCTCTTCTCTTTTGGGATTACTTTGAAACGATTGTAATTCTTTGGCGGGTTTCAAACTTTGAACGGTCCGTCAAAAATTGAAGAAGTTTAAGAAATTTCATTGACGTTTTTGCTTAGAACATATAACACATATATTTGAATATGAGTAAAAATAATTTTGAAAGATAAACAAGCATTTCATCTTTCAAGAGCAGATATACGTTTCGAATCATTTACATAAATAATTAGATATTTATGAATTGCATATAATATATTACTTATTTAAAAGAATAGTAATATTAATTTTTATTAAAAAGTAGTTATGAATTTTACATTTGGTTAGTGTCCTATACTTGAGAGTGCTTCTCATTTTATAGCCAATTTGGAACAATGTTAGTAATGATGTTGCTTTTTTTCTGGCAACCTTAATATTTTTGGCATTCTAGATCTCGTTTTTATTTTGGTAACCCTATCGTGGTTGTAATTGGTTATGAATTCGATTTTGAAGGAATTGGTTGTCAAAAGTGTGTGAAATAAAGTTTCTTGAAGATAAAAATATTTGTTTTTTTCATATCTTATTTTCACCTTTTACAAAACTGTACAATTATTGTTACAACTTTTATAAAATTTGTATAATTATTTTACTTGTGATTCATGCCATCACGTTTTAAGCACTATTTTGTTTGGATTGATGCACCAAAACGCGCTTGTTGGAAAAAAGAAATCCAATTTTTGCCAAGGGGAACTCAAGTATATTTTTACCGTTTGGTTAGTTGCTACTTATTTCTGACGACAGAAAAGCCGCTAAATAAACATTTACTTTTTAATATTAGATTGATAACAAGTAGCTAGGTTAAGACTTTAGCCGGTGATTTTCTTTATTACATTACGCAACACTAAAGGCAGAATATGGCCGCCACGCCTTACTTTATATTACCACATTGTTTTTAGCGAACACCGCAAACCATTGGATAGTTCAAGTATAAAATTCATCACTTATAGTTCACAAGATAGATATTTTTGCCAATCCTGATATTGGAGTCATTTAAAAGTTAATTTCTGTTTGTAACTGTTTTTTATTTTTAGCTATTTGTTTCTGTTAACCAAAGCAGCTAACCAGTGGCTCGGTGGCGTAGTGATAATACTTCGCACACCCATGGCACAGGTCCAAGATCTTGGTCCCGTGGCCGGTGCAAATACGGCACTCAGTCTTTCATTTCTTCAGTAGGTCTATGAAACAGATTTACTTTATCTGAATCTATAACTTCATTAATAATTTTACTATGTCAAGTTTCGCTTTTTTGCTTTCTACCAACATTAAAAAACATTTGTTGTTGTTGTTGTCGTGTCTATGAGTAAGTGTGAAGTGCAAAAAACAAAAAGTCTACAGTCCACCAAAAGTCTTGTTGATGAGATCTGCCAGTTTTGGAGCCCGATGACTATGGAGGATCTCAATTGGTGGAGCTCCTAGTTCGAAGAGGGAGCGGATAATGGCTTGGCAGTTTAAGACATGATCTGGAGTTAGTTCGGAATGTGGACAGTGCTCGCAGTTGGGATAGGATTTAATACCAGTTGGTGATATCTTCATGCCCTTGAAATGTCCAGTACGCAGCCGAGCTATTGTAGAGGAGAGGTTTCTTGGGCAGTCTAGATCATGGATTGTTGCCTTGCCAAAATGCTGATCATAGATTCTTCGCCTGGCAACGGCATTTGCGTCTGTACGGGTGACTGTTCGAGGTTGCTTTTTATCTCGCACTAAAGAGCAACCTCGAACAGTCAAAAAACATTTAAAATTACTAATTAACAATTATTTCCCAATTTTTTTCTCTTTAAGCAATTTTAACTTCAGTGTGAAAACGTTCTGAACAAATGCATGCAATACTATTTTTAATGGCTAAATTATTTTTATAATGGCACTTATTAATTTCTATATGAATTAGTTACTCTCTAACTTAATTGGTTCCACCGTATACAAGTTAATTTTTAGAAATTTTACATTTGAACTTTTTTCTTCAATTTCGAATAAATTTAATTCAAATTACATCTAAAAAACAATTACTTAGGAAACCAAATATCAAATCATTTTATGATATTTTGTTATGTTTATTTTGCGGAGGTACTTTCTTTCTTTCTTTTACTTATACATTTCTATTTTTTAGACATCTCTGATCAATATGTAATTCGTAAATTTTTAAATTAAAATATCTTTTTATATTAAATCATTTTCAAAATTGCAACACAGATTTCTTTTGAAGACAGTCCCTTTGTCATAGAAGTTAGTAGATGAAACTTAATTTGGAATTCCTAAATTATCTACTATTTTTAATACTACATAAATTATTATGAACATTACACTCATTTTAGAAAAAGAACTTCCATAAGAAATTTCAATTGAAAAAAATATAGTTCTGTATTTATCAAATCTCAATAATGTATGTAAATTATTTGAAAAAAAAAAGATACTTCAATTTAATTATTAGCCCACTATGTTTTCAATTCGTTCTTGTCATAGTTATTCTATATGTATCCAAATCTTTTTTTATTCATTTTGTTCAGAATATGTGGGATGTTTCAGGTAAAACATAGTATATTGGTGGTACTAGTAAAGACATTTCTCAGAAAAATCTTTGAACTGGAGAATTACATAATTACATGGGGTGAGGAATTTTTCTCAGCACCTGATAGAAGATGAAAAAAAAGCAAAACATTTTACCAATCTCTTAAAAATTCCAAAACATGTTCAATACGTAGTTCAACATTACATACCTGTGCTAAAATTTCTCCGTATTACTACTAGTCAACGAATTAAAAATCTAAGATCAATATTTTACTTAACCAATTATGACATGGATCAGCCTGCCTTATTCGTTGGAGTATCATATCCGTATTTTTCTGTTATGCATTTTGTTTATGAGAGTTGAAGATCTGAAAAGCTTTTAGCCTTTCAGATGTTGAAAAGTATATGTAAAGGGAAAGTGTCCTGGTGGATGCACCTTTCCATCATATTCCACACATTTTTATGAGAATGATATTCTTGTTTCATAGTGCTCAAGAAAGGTGTCCTAAGTCAGACTGAATTTTAGAGAATTAATTTTGAACGCTTCTGGAACTATGCATAGTTGTATATCATCTACCAGGATATATTCGTCACCATGAGAGTAATAGTGCATAATTGCAAAGTATGGCTTATCTACTAGTGTATCTAGATATCTCATTGCTATTTGTTTTAAATCGAAGAAATTGAGAGAACCCTTCAATGCTATCAGAGCATGCCCTATACCATTATACTCTAACCAGACCCTTGAAAAGTGCTTGTAAATAAAAACGTAGCTATAGTTTCATGGGTTGCATAGGAATCATGAAGTCATACTTTTTCTAATCTCACTATATACAGTCTTTATTCCACGCACCACTGTAAACGCTTTTTTACGGTTTGGGCAGAATGGTTTTCTCTCAGGTAACCGACTATTCAATTCAAATTCTCTAGGCATGGTTCTTGTTGAAATATATTAAGATTAACCTTAGAATGGAAATAAGTCAATATGGATTGACAGATTCATGAGATTCTCGCCAAAATACAACTTTTATCATTAATGAAAAATAAGATGCAACTTGATTCATTTGATCACATCAACCATTCGCAGTTTTGACGCCCAGTAATTTCTTTTTTAAGAATAAATTTTTGCATTATGGGTAAAAATGAATGGTTTTCTCACAAGCAATTGACTATATATACTGCTTTTTAGAATTCAAAAGAGATTAAAATATCAATTTAAGTATCAATCATATCAGTAAATTGAAATTAAAATTTATGAGGCTTGTTAATGGCGCATGATCCGTTCAAGAATTATTAGAGCCAAAGGGTGTGAATATATTCATAAAACTTTTGCATGTTATCGATAATTGGTCATAACTTTTGCTTTGGAATAAAAAAAAAACTTTTGCCTTGAAATAAAAAAATAATAGATTTATTGTAGAACTCATTATATTTATAACTCTTTGATTTATTAATCTCACTTACTCCAAGAACTTATTATGTTTCAACATGATAAGGTAACAATCTTTTCAATACGGAAAAATTAATATTTTATTCTATTTTATTGGAAAATTAATTTTCTATAATATCATACATACAATTGTTCCTCTCCTTGAGAGAGTAAATTTAATGACAATATTATTTATTTTTAAGAATAAAAAAATTGAATGGAAAAATTATGAGAAACTTGATTTTTTAATGGTTATCATTTTCAACTTTCGGCTAAAAAAAAATCATATTTCCAATACACCGTCTGGCTCCAGGTATTTTAAGGGCTTAGAATTCTTTTTAAGCAAACAAATCCGACAGAATTAACAAAAGCGGAAAAAGTGATCTTAATATGAAAAATTAAACGATAAGTTTATGAATTTTAAAAAAAGAACAAATTCAAAACCTTACAACAAACATGACAGCTAGTGTTAAAAGTCATTGGGGCAAAATAAAGTGTTAATGACATGTTTTGATTAACTGATATAGAGAATATAAACTTTTTCAAAGTAATGGCCGCAGTGATCTTTTAACAACCAGCATGTTCGTTCTCGTTATCGAGAAGCAGTTGTTGCACCAGCACTCATCCCTGTACCTAACCTTGAGTTGTGGTCTACCAGTTAGATAGAAACAGCCGGTTGGGAGTCTCAGTAATTTAGACGCAGGAACTGATTAGAAGATTCCCCAATACTTGGCTTGCTACTCCAGAAATATCATTTCACTCTGAGGATATTGCAATCCACGACATATTTAAAGTGTCCCTGCCGCCATTACCATCATGACAATTCTTTGTTTGGGCTAAAATTCGATCTTACTACTGTCCGATAACTTTAACCAACTAGGCCCCCGCGGCCATCAGTAGATAGTGAGTTCGAATATTAAACTGACCATCTGTCGTGCTCACTAATTGGATCTGGGCATGTTAAATATATAGTAGTTACAATATCTTCCATGCAAAGTGATATCTTAGTGATATCTCACACCCACTGAATACTCTACAATAGAATTCTTATATCATGCGGGCATTAGAAGAAAAAAAAATTTCAAAGTATTGTCAGAATAAGGAATTTGTTTTTAATCATATGAAAGCAAACCTTAAATTTAGAAATTAAATATTTGGGGTACTCAAAAACAGAATATTTAACAATACAAATGTTGAACCAAATAATAATTTTAAAATAATTTTTAAAAATATATATTTTAATATTATTATTTTAAATATAATATATTCAACATTATTTTCTGTGAAATCTATTTTGGTTGGTTGGTTTTAATGGCGCAAGGTCCAAGTAATGACAAGCTGCTCCAGAAATTTATTTTGATAGCCCCTTTGAAGAAAGAAATTCTCTAAGGAAGACTTTTTAGAGAATCAGTAAATAAATTTGTGGACTGCGAAAAATAAATTGTCCTGTAACCATTAAAAGATGTCTAAATAACTGTTTTCTTTGTTGTTAAGTCTTGTTGGACAACTAAGTGATTTTCCTTTATCCTATTAAAAAAGGATTTGATGACGTGTTTCATTTCTCGCTCAAAAAAATATTTTCGTACAATAAAATACTATTCTTTTAAAGTTTGGAGCATTGTGTTCACA
>JAPDSC010007672.1:0-27289 GCA_026290005.1 Latrodectus geometricus | reverse complement strand
GCTTTTTACTATAATAAATTATAATAAGAATTTATTATAATTTTTTTTCTTTTTGTATGCCTTCATTGAAGTAAATAGATAACATATATATTTGTTACCGGACTAAAAGTTTAAAATTTGACTATTAAGTAAATTTGTGTAGGCTATTTAAACTATATACGGAGCAGATTTGGGTGCAAATAGTTTCAATAAATTTTCTTAAAAAAAATCTACTGTTTTTCATTTTTTTTCTTCACCCAATCTCTATAAGAAGATAAAACTATTCTAACGAATGATATGAAATAAAATTTAAAACTATTCCATTTTAATATAGTTTAATTCAAATTCATTATAGAAGGCATTGAACAATTAATATATAAATTTAGTTTTTTATGCATTTATGTGTCACATGAAAAACTTTTTGTCTTATTAATATATATGTCTCTTTAAATGAGTGTTGAAAAATGAAACATTTGTGTTTTAAAATAATTATATCATAAGCTGAATAAAATTATCCTGCATTTAGAGATTGAAACTAGTAACTAAATAGTATTTTAACGATTGAACAGAAGAAAAACGCTTAGCTAATAATTTATTTTTGGTTGTTCATAAAAAAAATATTTCTGCAACACGCAATCTTTCATCGTCATGCTAAAACATAAAATCCAGCCGTAAAACTACCACTTCTAAGATTCTGCCAACAAAAACAACCATTTACGATAGCCATGAGAAAACACGTGACATACAATATCGAAAAGTAATATTGTCTGATTTCTCGTTTTCATCACTATTTTAAAAAGCAAGTGAGATACATTCTGAATAATTTACCAATAAACTTTTGGTAAAGCGACATCTATTGATGAGAAGCCTTATCTTGTTGTTCATGTGAATTAGGTATTCCCTAATAGTTGTCATATAAATTGAGTTTATTAGAAATTAATTAAACGTCAATACTTTTTATTATTTAATTCAAAAATATTTATTCTTAATTTCTTTGTTTGAACATTAAATATTAATAGAAGCAATTTCTTTTTCTTTTAATTAGTTCAATATTTATAAGAAATTAATACCTCTGGTTTCTAGTGGAAATTTATGTTAAATCCCTCTAAGCCCAATAATATTTTTATTTAATTTGCTCTGTTCATCTAATCTATCATTAGAATAGGACAAATATTTACAGAATTTATAACGTCTGGTGGCCTTTTAATGGAGATATGTATGGGATACATTTGTCAACAAAAATTATGCAGAAGAGCTCCATGTTTAGCCTATTGTCTTCAGAAGCATTATTTCACATTCTGAATATTGTGGTCGTTGCTGATTTCATATTCCGCATCCTTCAACATTGAATGTGATTTATGTTCAACTGACTCCACAATAGAACTCTCACCATTTTTCGACAATCAAAACGATGCCTTTGCCAACTAAGCTATTGATGTCCATTGATTATTTTTTATAATGTACCAAAATTTTCTTAATACTTATTTTTTAATCGATTTTCAAAACAAACTTGTTTTTTAAAATAAATTACAGCGTGTGAAAATATGAAATTTTTCTCTTTTGTCAATTTAACATTTAATATTTATCAATATCAAAAAATTATATGTATACATATCATAAGCAAATTATGAAAAATACTATTAAAATTAGAACTTTAACTTTTCTGAATATCACGTTTAAAACATTAAAAATAATCATTATAAACCAAAATAATCTGTTAGCATTATGAAATCAAACTAATACAGGGTTTGATTTAACATTTGATATGAAATAAAAATTCAAAATAATTATTCAAAAACTTTTGTAAAATAATGTTTTTTATTTATAGCTGTTTTACAAATTAATATTTTTTGTAAATAAAGTTATAATTATTAATTAGAATTCGAAAAAAGTAAGAGATATTTTCATTTATGACATCGTATTCAATATTCTAATAATTTCAGATTTTGAAGTTGCTTTTAACACTTATAATATCACTTCAGGTGTTGCACTCTATGTGGGAAATGTATATTATTAATAAAAAGTTTCTGAACAAATAATATTCTACTTATTTTACGAAATTAACAAGAAATATTTTATGTCGGAAAAAACAATTAATAAATTTATTTTATCATAATATTAAGTAGAAACTTTTTGTAATTAAACTTTACAGACTTCAATAATCAAAGAAAGCAAATTTTATTGCATTTCTCTAACTAGCATTATATATTAATATAATGCTAGTTAGGCATTTTAAAAATACGTTAAGTAATTTTAACAAAATAAAATTTAAATTTTATTATGCTCATGAAACTCATTTTAATACAATATTTTTACGTAATTAAATAATTGGCACATCGAGCTTGTTTCTTTTAACAGCTTTAGAAGTTTCTATTTGAATAACTTTTTCAAAACATATCACTTGAGCAGAATCGAACATTAAAAATATTTTCTTTAAAAATAAATTTAGATGGTATATAAATCTACAGTAATTTTAACATTAAATTACAGTTATTTTTCTTCACGAGTCACTTGATTTTTATTTCATTTATACTTGATTTTAACAATAACATTTATACCTTTTCAAGATATTTATATAATTATAGTTTATTTTTATTATTTTTTCTTTTAAATAACAAGTGATAAGTATAAATTATTAATAATTATAAAAGTTTATGTAAAGGACTTTAATTTTTAAATTGAAGTTGTTTTTCTCACTAAATCTATTGATTTTTGCTTCATTTACATTTGATTCTAAAATCATGTTCATCCTTTTATTAAGATATGTGATAATAATAATAACTTATATGATTCTTTAGTTGTAATAACTTATGATAAATGTAAATTACTTATAAATATAAATTTTCATTATCTACGTGTGTTGTTAAAATACTATTCTGATGAAAGTGGATTTTAGGTTCTATTTTATATTAAAAAAATCTCTTACTCTTAGCTCAACTCAAAAATTTATTCTTATTAAGCAAAATGATACTGTTTTATATGCCATTAATTGCGGATAGTAGAAATTCTGTTTATTTTGAATAATTAAATAATAAAAAATACTTTTTACATTGTCAATAAAACTATTTCACTAAAACTTCAAATGAAAGCAAAAAATCATATAATTTCCTTTGCAATAAATACATTGCATGATAAATCAAACACTCTTATATTGATATTGCTTACTTTTTTGTCGTCATTAAAAACGTATGTCTTTTGTGAACAGGAAAAATCATTTGAAATAGAAAGTCTCTTATAAATCTGAAGCATAATTTTCAAAGAGGAATATTTTTCATTTTAAATTTATTATTCTTGCTTTTATGATGTTTATAAAAAAATATTATATTTTTCACTTAGTGTTGTGCCTTTGTGTGTATTTTTTCCCTATTTTAGCTTATTCAGTATTTAGCTTTCAATTATGAAAAGTATAATTAAAAGATAATTATATTTTTCTTAATATTTATATTATATTTTTCATAATAATTAGTTATATTATTAAAGTTTATGTATATTAATTATGTTATTAAAAATAAATAAATTTCATGTTTTATATAAACTTTTCATATATTATCTAGAATCACACATTATCTAATTGCTATATATATTTGCAACATCATAAATATATTAAGAAATAAGATAGACTATAAAAGACACACATTAATTTGGCTGTAATGTTTGAGTTTGTATTATCTATATCACTTTCAATCAAAGCTATATATTGAAATTCAGAACAAATTTAACAATATTGTGAGTTAATTCGAGATATCAAAAAAATATTACAAATTTGCCCGAAAATAATTTTTAAAAAAATGCATAGATATTTGAAATTGAATCCATATTTTCAGAAAATAGTTTCCTGTTTAAGAAATAAGTATTGCTTAAACAGGAAACATTTAACAAAATACCTCATGAAATAGTTTTAGAAAATTTAATGCTTTTTTTTTCTTGGTAGTTAGCATGTTTTCTTCTAAGCTTTGCATTTATAATGTATGACATTCTCCAAACTACATTTTATGGTTTAAAAAACATAAATATTTTTCACCGACAATTTTGACATGTGGGATAACACTAAGGGAAAATATTTTTCGAGAACAAATTTGAAAAAGTTTTCTCTTTTACACTATATTTCAAACATTTCGTAAAAAATTTTCTGCTAAAAAATAAATTTTTAATAATTATATGTATCGTGATTTAACAGTTTGCCGATTATTTATTGGCAGCCCTTAAACTCTAAAATGCCTTCTCAATTTAGAATATGAAGATTAAATATTTTATTATTCAATGATTAAATATCTTTCAATTTAAAATTAGATATAATAAAATACTTAATATATCTTATTTCTCTCTTTACATGCATTTGGATAAGAAATAAATCTAATGACTTCTTAAATTATTTTATAATTTAATTAAATAATTCTTTCCATATTTTGATCATTAAAATGTTCCATAAGTTATAATTTAAATTCTCTTTATAAGATTAAAAATTCATTAAACTATTCTCTACATCCAAGTTTTAGACAAAAACATAGCTGTTAAAATTCCAAGCTCATTACGTTCTTCCAGATGTCTCTGATTAAAGTCGTTTCATCTTAGTTTTTAATTTGTTTTTAGTTAAAAGGCCCATAAATTATGTCACATAAATGAATATATATCAATTTGGGATAAGAAGATATAGAAAATAAATATCACAAAATAAATTATGTGGAATTATTAATTTATGCACCTTTCATTTTCAGAAGGAATAATTTTATACTTAATGTAATATAGTGCCTGCAATTCATAACAATTGGTAATTACCCTTTCTCATAATTAATTTAAGCATAAATCACTCTTAAATTCAGGAAAATTTTCTATTTTACAATTCTTGTATCTTGGTTAATAATTATTCATTGATATTATTTGTTCTGTTTTAGTGACAAACTAGAAAGGAAATTTATTAAAATTTAATGTGAAACTCTTCTCAGTTAATTACGAAGATATTTTTTTTCAATTCCACAGAATTATCTATAAACCATACATAATGTTCCCCTGACAAAAATATTGCTTTATATTACTTTTGTTGATAGTTTCTTAATGTGACTGCATAAAATCTAGGTTTCCTATCAAATTATAATAAAGTACTTAATTAAAAAATATTAATTTCTATATATTACTAATCAAATAAATATGTCTTTCTTACAATTAAGCGATACATAAATTGTTTGATAATGTTCTCATTTGAAGATACGAACTGCATTGCACAGAACGAGTATAAATTAAATGGAATAATAATCAATACTAATATCTTTTATGGAAATTTTATAAGTTTAAACAACTTCAATAGTATCTATACACATTTAACCTCCAATCTATGTTCTACATAGATAAAAGTTTGTTGTGGTTTCTGATGATACTTGGCAACGCCAAGCCCGCCCATCAGAGACTAGGTGAAGGAAGTCAGAGAGATAGCGTCTTCAGTTTTTGAATAGTGCACCCTCATACGAAGATGGAAGTACGACTTTTGGCTCATAGATGGCAGTACCACCTGAATCTTTCAATTTAGGGATTGAAACTTATGAAGACTCAAAGCCTGGCTCCAACCATCCCCAGAGGTATTAATTTGGAATGGGAACATGGAGGACATTGCGACCCGACATATTTTACGTGCCCCAGTCGCCAATAATGAACACGATGGACCTTCGGATAAGCCAGGATTCGAACTCCTTATCTTTTGGTAACGAGAACGACGCCCTAACCAACTAGGCGACCGCGGCCTTGAGAAGTTAAAGGTTAAATGTGTATAGATACTATTTGAGTTGCTATTCAAAGTCAAACGTTCGAAACCTTTGTCAAAATGTTGACTTCACTGAAAGTAGAGTTTTTACAAGAACAACTACCTATCACTCTTAAAGCCCAAATCTTCCGAGTTGAAATATGCAAAAAGGCATTCCAAGATCTTGATTCTAACATATATGTCGAAAGATAATTAATTTAATCAATCTACTTGATTAATTAGAAATTTTGCAAACAAATTCCTTGCTTCAAATTTGAAGAAAATAAATATTGTAAAAGATGGAGGTGACTTCGTTATAAGCTACTAACGAACAATATACAGAGAATTAACGGTTGCGACATTTTACAGACGGATCGCATATGCATAACATGTCAAGAATTGGCATGTTTTGTAAACTATTCACCATGAGTGATCCTATTGGTCTTCATATGTCTAGTTTTATGCATAAACCAACACTGCTTTCCTAGCTTTAGAGGATTTGGAAACAAAAACTAAAAGATTCTCTAAAGTGATACTATTGGTGGATTTCATTTCAGCAATAAAAACAATAACAGATAATTATTGCTCTGAAACTGAAATCAAAACCTAAATCAAACAATGCATAAACGTCTTTAAAATATTTAAAAAAAATATTGTCCTTTAAAGAACTCTATTGGAACAGCGGGTAATGAAAATGTGGAGTTTATACCAAAGCATGAAACCACTATGTACCAAGAAATAGCACCCGTGACACCACGCGAAATACTTTAGAAGAATGTTGTTGGAAAAATACAATGAAATAAATTACTATGATTCGACTAGTTTATCAAAATTAAAATCATAGATGAACAAGATTAATTGGAAGTATTTTGGCAACATACCGAGAAAAGAAACAGTAGAAAATTTTCCTAACTATTCCTCCAAACATGTAACAAATATTCCTAACAAGATATCTATACTGTTTAACAGAACATTTATACAATATGAGAACATTTTTTCCAAAAATGTATCCAGTTTGGAACACAGACAAATTGAATTCTGACCATGAATCTGAATGTGTAATGGTTTAAAGAAAATTTAAATGAAATGATTTAAATAAGAATTCCCAGAAAAATGGGGCCATCACCAAACTTTATTGGGAAGTCAGAATTCCCATGAACTCCCAACAATTATACTCTTGATTTGGCTTACTCCTTTTAAACGATTTCCTATTACGTTTCAAATGTTCAATCTTTTTTTTCAATAGCTTCTTTTTTATTTGATTTTATTTTCTTTAACCTTGTGATGCGGTGAACTGCTTTATTTATATGGATTGATTTCCAAATAAGGCTAAATAAAACAACATAATCAATGAATCCTCTAAATTCATAGAAAAACAAAGACCATGCAAATTATTTTATCCAATTGGATTAAAAATTTATTCTTCTATTAAATTACGGCAGTAACTTCAAAAGGAATTTGCATAAACATTTACAAAAAATTTATAGTCTCAAAATTTAATAACAATAAAACGTGTAAACAAATTCATTAAAGTTAATTTTCCTGATTTACATAAAAGTTTATTTTCTTACAAGCATTAGTTATAAGACAAGCATTTTCAATTTTCATAAAAATCTTATTTCAGCTTTTACAAAATACTTTTGTTTTTGAATCTGACAATTTGTATATTACATGATATTAAATCAACCATTAATCTTGCTTCATTCACATGAATAAATTTCTGATAAAGAAAAATATTTCATTTATTTTTCTTATTCCTAAATAAACATGGTTTACTGGCTATTTTAATACATGTTTCACCCATTCATTCATATAAAATTATTCTTAATGCTTAAATCACCAGTTAAAATTAATGATTGAAGTCATCAAACTCAGATTACTCAAATTTCCATTACATCAAACAATTCATTTGTTATTTGAAATCAAAATTAATTAAAAAGAATATTTTCACAAATGAAACTATCATTAACTTTAACATGAGAAAATTATGTATACTTAGAAAAAGCTGGATTCAGTTATTAAGAGTAACTGATCGCTGTTATATTTTTAATTCAGTAAAAATAAAATAATTTAAAGTGGAATATAATATATACCAGAACAAATTTAACGCATTAATAAATATACTCAGTCCTTAAAATTGCACATGAAACATCATAAGTGAGGTAATTTAAGATGACATTATAAGTTTAGAAAACATTCCTGCAAATTCCTATTAAATGAATTGCTAAGTCAAATGAAATATACGCTTAAGCATTTCTCTGCATAATGAAAACATTTCACTAGTTTACAGAAAATTTCAAATATTATAATTTTTCTCTTTAGATTCTTCTCAACTTTAGAAGAAAATATAATTTATCTAAAAATACATGCAACATTTTTTAAATCAAATAGGATTATAATTTTGGATTTTGTTTCCTAAATTAAATTATTTTACTTCGAATTTCTGTTTAGTAAAAAATTGTGACTGAGTAAAAACTAAATTCTTAAATATACTTGATGCAATTATAAATTGTTTTAGTTTTACAAACAAGATAAAAAGACATGCGGCCAACAAAGAGCCAACAATTTTTACTGACCCATATGATTAAAACACGCATGTTTTTGGCATTTGTACCATAGATTAAATGGAAACAGCATGCTCTTTATATAGTTAAAAAGATTTCCATTTCATATGTTGTTGTTGTTAATGACACTTGGCAACAGACTTGGTCAGAGAGACTAGGCGAATGAAGTCAGAGAAGGAGTGTCTTCCGTTTTCTAATAGAGCACCCTCATACGAAGGTGGAAGTACAGTCTTTTGACTCATAGATGGCAGCACCACCTGAATCTTCCAATTTAGAGATTGAAACCTATGAAGATTCAAAGCCTGGCTCCAGCCACCCCCAATAGTATTAATTTGGAATGGGAACATGGAGGACATTGTGACTAGACAGATTTAACGTGCTCCAGTCACCCTTAGTGAACATGTTGGATCGTCGGCTTAGCCGGGATTCGAACTCACCCCCGTTTGGTAATGAGCACTATACCCTAACCAACCAAGCCACCGCTGCCTCATTTTATTTGCTAGTTATTATTTAAAAAAAAAGGAAAAAAAATTAATTTGTTCCAAATGCTTGGATATAAGCCATTTGGTGCTTGGTGTATTTCTTTCTTTCAACACATAAATAGGCTATAATATGTGTATTTTTATTTTCCAAACTGTTATCAATTATACTGTTTTGCATAATAATTTAAGTGGAATAATACTGTTTTGCGTAATACTGTGTGGGTATAGTTCTCCCAGTCAGAAAAACATTTGCTTTCAGTTTCATTAGTTGAAAATACCTTGTACTTGCACTGTCATGTATACATATTTTCATTTTATTCATAAATAATTAAAATTTTATTTTTTATCAAAGAATACTTTCATTTATCTTTATCAAACTTGAGAATACCCTTTAATGGCTCTTGAATATTTTCCTATAATTGTTGAATATTATTTTTTTATTAAATGTGTGTGCTTCCTATATATAGAATATTATAGCAGCATTTTCATGCATTTGTGGTTTTGATAAATGTTGGTATAGAATAAAACTCCGCTCTATAACTTTCAATAAATCTAAATAAAATTAAATCTATCTTATTATACTCTTGTTAAGCTTTTCGATATATACAATTTAATTCTCAATAGTATTTATCTATAAATTACATAGACAATATTCATATTAAATAATTGCTCAAATAATAATAATTTAATAATATTTGATCATACATTTTCATATATATTTCTAGTTGAATGATGCTTTTAATCAGAAATTAATGGTAGATTAATTTAATTAAGCTAACATAAGCTCATTTTAAGATGTGTCACTTTCATTAACAAAATGACGTGTCTTGACACAAATTTACTTTATAAAAGCTAATTAAACTCGAGCATTGCTTAGTAGCAAAATAATAATTTGAACATTTTATATGACAAGGTGGTAATTCATTTTTATAATCGTAGAATTTTGTCTTATTGTTAAGCCGTATTTAAAACTGTTTTCATGTTTTGACAAGCCTATCTCCATAACAAAAGCATTATATATATGTTTTTTTTTTCCAAAAACTATTTTTCATTTAATCTTCTGCAACACTTTATAATTTTATTCTGAAAATCCCTCGAGATAATTTAACACGAACAGGGATAGTAAATTTTTATTTGTATACTGAGCATGATTGAGTTATGTAATTGTACAATCTGGGGTCAAATAATAATGTATAATATATTGTTAAAGTATAAATTCGTATGCTGCAAATTCTAGTTTTTGTATTTTTGATTAAAAAATAAATTGTTTTTTATATAAGAATAAACGTTGAATCACTTTGGAATAGGATGGGGTTTTTCAATATCCTATTCTATATAAATATAAAATTTCGCTAATAAATTAAATGATTTCATTTTTAAAAAAAGTTAATCTTCATTGCGAAAAAATTCTAACCTTTAAATAGTCAAAGACAATTACCTAGTATCACAGATAATAAGTTTTTTTATATAAAAGATTATAAAATTTTCAATGATAAAAAAGTTTTTATAATCAAGGGCTTTGTTAGGGTTTTTTCAATTCTCCTACTAAATTAACTCCTCAAGCCCTAAGGATCCAATCTCTCCTTATGCTTATTCTGAATATTTTAAATTAACAGTAAACATTTGTCCAGTAAATGTAGGAAAATGGTGTAAGAATAAATGTACTAATATTTTATGTTTGGCGTGTTAAAATTATTAATAATTGATATTTGTTATCAGTTACTTCGGTTTTGCCATTTGAAGCATATTTTTGAATCAAGTCATGTAAATAAATGTAACATTATTAAATATTGTAGGTAAGATAAAATACGAATATTTAAATATCGCAAAAAGATTCAAAAGAATCACACAAATAAAACGTGTTTTAATAATTATTTTTTTAGAATATTAAAAACAAATAATTCAAAACAAGTTATTTTAGCATTTATTATGATAAACTTTATGCTGTGCCTTCATTATTAAAACAATAACAATTATATGTATAAAATATGTACACAATGTATAGAAATATATGTAAAGTATTAATCAGGGAAATAAGTTGTGTTAAATCACATCGCTAAAAATATTTGTTTCAAATTTATGCACGGAATTCATATTAGGTAGTAATTTCTTTTTCTCAAAAGTCTAAGAATCCATTAATCTTTTAAAATTTGCTTATAAAAATGTAGTAAATGGTGTATTTTAAAACATCTATTAATAACTGAGCAGCAATATTTATTTACAAAAATGAAATGGTATGTTATATTAATGTTGTTCAGACTAGCAATAAACACTGTTTTAAGCACTGTTCAATTCACTCTCTTTTTCATTTTATTTTGATGATACATTATTCAAGTTGAAACATTTATCATTTGCAACTGATATTATGTTGTAATTTTTTTCAATTCATCTAAATGTTTTTTTGGAAGTTGAAGTATGTTTTATTATCAAGGTCGAAATAACCATATTTCTTACAAACTTCTCAGTCGGAATGTTTTCTCTAACTAATAAAATCTGTTTCAGTGCCATTTGTGATGTAAATTAATTTAATTAATAGCACGTTTTTTAAAAAGTATAGCTTAACTATTTAATTTTCTTATCATATTTAATTTCTCTATTATTTAATATTCCTAATTTAATTAATTTATTAATTTATATATATATATATATATATATATATATATTAATATATTAATTTATTTATGAATATTTATATATATATATATATATATATGTTGCTCTTCACGCTTTCAAAGAAAGGTTCTGTCCTTGTGTTAGGCATGTTAGGCTCAGCTTTTCATATGGGAGTATTGCGTTAGGCTGATCACCTAACCAAGTCATATGCTTCGCATCCTATGATCAGAGAAACAGTTATGAACATTTATAATCCTGGGCCCTATGAGGCTGTCGGGCCATTGAGTTTAATATAATACATATGGTTCATTCTACCTTTCAGAAGCATGGAATCACCAAATTAAGAAGGCGCTTTTTAGGAAGAATGGTCCTTTTCATGTTAGCCACTATTGAAAAAGGGAAAAGATATACTCAAGTTCCTACTTTCTTCATGCATCAACAATGTTGATGCTTGGAGGTTTTCAGTGCGTCTAGCTTTGTTACATGTGAATACGGCTCACTATCTATAAAATGAGAAATCTTTTGTTATAAGCAATAGCACTATAGGTGCAAAACCCCTTAAAATGATATGTCCTGTTAGGCTATCAATGAGCAGTATCACGCATACTTTATAAAAATAATTGAACTGTATCTAACTGTACAAATATAGCAAAATATTTACTTGGTAAACAAGGAAATCGTAATAATATTTTTATTTTTCTATTAGCTATAATAAAAGAAATATTATTTTTTATAAAATGTTACTATAAAAAATTTAATTAGCTTTTTTACATTATAATTGGTAGAAATGTTACTTAGTTTTAATTTCTTATGTAATTAATGCTAATTATTTTAGTTTAACGTAAATAAACTATATTTATTAATCCATATGTAAGTCATTGCACTTTCACACACACAAAATAATAGAAATAAATAATAAATACAAAGTTTATTTAAAATAAGAGAGAAATAATATTAGTATTATCACCATAACAAAATCTTTTTTGAATATTTTGAATTATAAAATATTTTTTGAAATTAAAGAAAACATCTCTACATTACCCAAGAGTGATATAAATTTTATGTATTTTTCGATTAATTTAAAAAAAATTTAGGAACATTTTTGTTTTAATATTTGTATAATATACAAATATTTTTTTAGGATACATTAATAATTTTAAAAAAAATAATGAAATTACTTGTGCCGAGAGTGTCAAATGTAATGACTGGAAAATTGTATAAAAGTGCAAAGATTGTTGGGAACTTATTGATTGAGAACACATTCTCTATTTTTGTTATTGGATACATCAACAGTTTTTGTATGTATTTTTTTCATATGAAAGATTACTCAATATAGAAATTAATAATAAAACATTTTAGAAAAAAACAATTATCCATATGTAGAAAAATGCAATTATTTAAATTTGCAGAAAAATTTAAATGTGTATAAGCGATTAGATTAATTTGTGTGCTCATAAATGTTGTATATATATAATGAAATTAATAAATCTACAGATATCTTTGAATATTCAATTTGCTAGATTATTAAAAAAGAAGTGAAATGAGTAAAAATGTTTGTTCTTTTGTTTCCAAAGTTACATTAGCTTCCCGAATAAATTTGTGTATTCTTATATGCCTCGCTTTTATCAATCTAGTTTATTTTTACCTTTTAAAGAATTAAATTAAAATTCCGTACCTTATTTGAAACCAGAACAATTTGAAATTTGTTGCATAAAAATTTGAAAATAATTTACTTATCTATGTATTGTCAAATCTGATCCATTTTAATACTAAGCAGTGATTAAAGCACAAAATCAAATGACGAAATTAGACAAAAAGTTCTATTCTGCTGAAAAAAATCTGAAATTTGATAACTGGTGCAGCCTGATGGTATGTAGGTAGCGCTTCGCCCTTCAAAAATAAAACCTGCGAATAAATCCACACAGATGCGTGGATTTATTCTTAGGTTGGGAAAGATAGTCTTAGCACTCTCATTCTTTCAGTGAGTCAATAAAACTGAGTACTAATCATGCTTGGGAAGAAACACTGGGAATTTCACGTTAGGCTGACAGCCTAACTGCATAATATGCTTTGCACCCCCCTCAATCATGTAGTTGTTTCTTATCCCCCTGGTGCCGGAAAGCCCACACCAGGTCCAGAAGATCTTTCATAGGGTAGTATACAGCTTCTTTTTTGGAGAGGAACCACAAGGGCAGAAGACTGACTTGACTTCTGAACACACATGCCATAGGTACCCATTTATAAGGTAGGCAACCATTCATACAAGTAAAGAAAACAGGATAGAGAGAGAGAGAAAGTACATCCATGCCCAAACCGGGATTCGAACCCAGACCTCCTATCCGCAGTCAGGCATGCTAACCACTAGGCAGAGTAGGCGGTCCTCTCAATCATGAAAACAGTATGGGCACTTCAGGCCTTGGCCCACTTGAGGCTGTTGAACCATTGAGCTTAATTTAAAAATTCTTTGTTCCCACAAAGATTTATTATGAAATTAAATAAAAAATTTATGTGATGTAAGGCAATATATAAAGAAGAGTAAAAATAACAATAATACCTATAAAAAGCATTTTATAATGTCCCTAAATATCAATAACTATAAACATTGGTTTGAATATTCGTAATTATTTCAATTGCATATCTAGTAATATACAAAGGGTAGGGTACTTTTTTAGATTATAAATATTCAAAAAAATATTTAAAAATATTCAAATAGTTATACAGCAATATTCAAAAATGGATACGTGCTATTCGATTAATGATTCATGGTTTGTGTGAAAAAAAGGTTTTCTTCAATGAATTTTGTAAAATCTAAAAATAAAAATAAATATGGCCAAATTGATTACGAAATTTCTTAAACTAATCAATATGGTATAAGATAATCTAATATTAAGTATATTAAAGCAATAAAATAAACAAAATATCAAAAATATTGTATACAAATTACCTAATATTTGTATAACTAGCAAACATTTGTACCATTAATACATTATAATTGAAGTAAATATTTTTACAGAAATATAAATTCAGTTATATAAATTCATAATATAAATTTTCAATTAACTTTTATAATTTATTAATTCATGAGTAAATAATGAAGCATTAACTATTTATATAATCATCAACATACTTGTTGGGTAATTAGTTTAAAAATGGTTTACAACAATGAAACTTGATTATCTTAAGCTTTCTCCCTAAAATTTAAAAATGCTCTATATAAAAATTATTTTTTAATTTTTGATAATAGAGACATTTTGTATACTAATAACATCAGTCTAATAATGTAGATATTTTTCTACAGATTATATTCATGCAGTTGATATCGTTCTTCACATAAAAAATAAAGAATATCAGATTGCTATTTGAGAAGAGCATATTTTAGTAAATTTTCAAAGAAAATACTGTCATAATTCGATTAAAATTTTTTTGAGAAATATTTCTTTCTTTCAACATGTTGTGTTTTTAATAGCACACGTTATGTTATGTAATCAACAGCACAGATATCCAATGAGCATTATGTGAAATCGAAAACTGTTTATTTGAAACTGTTTCACATGGAAATCAGTCAAAATTATGCGAATGATTTGTTAATATTTAAAATATATATTTTTTGTTTGTAAAGAAAATCTAGTTGGCTTAATTTATTCTTCATTACTTGAAAATTTTATAATAATTTATTGAAATTAAAGATATTCAAATATTTTATATTCACCAATTAGTGTTCACATATATTTTATTTCGACTTGACAATTTTTCCAAATACTACTGATTTTGTAGTGGTTATTGAACACATTGTAAATGAAAAATAGTAAATATAGACTAATTTTTATTTTGCGTGTGATTTAGCAGAGATTATTAATCTCATATGTAATCATATTTATGAATAGATTTATAATAAAAAATAATTTTAATTACAATGGCTTAATACCTATCACAATAACAAAGATTAAATGTATATAAGGCTATTTAAAAATCTCATTTTTTCATGAATTTTAATTATTATCTATAAATGCATTAATCTGTAAGATAGTTTGAAGGTTTTAAGAACAAATATCATTTATTTTAACAAAGTTTTATGCTTGTTATTAGCCTGTATCCATCTATCTCGAATTTTGCCGGAGGTTATCATTTTGAAAGATAAGTCTTATCAACTCTTAGAAAATAAGTTTCAATGAAGATATATGCTTCAGGCAAGAATATACTTAAAGAATAGTTTATGTGAATTAAATTACGGGAATTTCATATTTTTATGTGTCAGGTATTTTTACGTATTATGTTTAATATTTTCAAACATTTATAAATTAAAATATTTTCATGTATTTAATTTGCTATATTTTTTTTTTACAAAAATTATAAACTTTTTATTCAATGTTATTATGATATTTAAAACGAAGATTGATATAAATTTTAAAGACATATTAGAAAGTGGGAGTTCGTTGTAAATCTAAAGTTTAATTGTTTGAATGCAATTATAAAATAATAATAAACAAAAATGTTACAGATATTTACCTTACAATATGATTTATTTCAATTAATAAAAATAATTTACAAATTAATATAAAAGGTAATTTATTAACTAAGGTTTGCAATGTTTTTGTAAAACAATTAATTTATGATACAAAAACTATATTACACGAAAATAAAATTCAGGTTTTTAAATAATGATGCATGTTTTTTTTTAATTTTTCGAAAACATGAATATTTATTTCTGATCAAATATTATATTTAGCATATAAATTAATTTAATTTGGAAGTTACTGCAAAATACTTTTATTTTGATTAGAATTGATATCATTAGAAACATAAGTATTTAGACAGAAATATTGTCTGCGGTAATCCCAAAGTACCTCAAATCCGAAGTAATGTAAGAAAGAATATTATTTAGGATATAAGATAAGATACATAAAAGACAAAAAAAACATAAATATCAAGAATATATATCACACTTATTCCAACATCTTTTAAAGAAAATGAAAATTTGCTAAGTCAGTAATAAAACTATAACAACTTCTTAAAATAAATGAAAATAAAGTATTATTCTTGTTCTTATTACTAATATAGTATTATTGTTTACTAATTTATTTACAGAAAATTCACCAGTTCTTGGAAAAACGTTTAACGAAACTTAAGTATTTTAACTAGCTCATATTATAAATAATTTAGCAAATAATTTAGTTAATTTAAATAATTTAGTATAATTTAGCAAATAGTTTTTGTAATTTTGGAGTCCAGTTTTATGTTGGTTAGAAAAAGAATGTAATGATATTATCAAATTTCTAAAGTCTTTCTTGAGTAATTCATTTCGTGTTCATATTAAATGAGCTTTTTCTTTTTAAGTTATGTCCTTATATAGAGTCTTTTAATTAGCTTGTGTAATTAAAGTCTAACCTTAATTATATAGGATAAGTTAAAAGGAAAAGAGAAAACTCATTAAGTACGATCAAGAAAAACTATTTTATCCTAAATAAAAAAAAACTTAATAAGATTACATAATATAAAAACTCTTAAAATATTAAAGAAAAAACTTTCAGAGAGACTTTTCTTATTAAATATTATAAAATTGACGAAGAATGACTAAAGATCTGAAGACTTTGCACATCAGAGAGGCAAGAACTAAACTCATTTCTTTCTACTGTCTCGTATATTGAAAAATGATAGTTAAGTAATTGAAATTTTAAATTACTCACGAATATTGATTTTTAAATTTTTTGGAAATTTTTTACTAGCTTTATTTAACCTCGACCACATATTTAACTCCTGTCTACTTGCAATTTTTGCAGATAAGTTATTAAATTCAAAACTAATTTCGTAGTTTTAATTAATGCAATTTATTCTTACTTAAATTGCTAAATAAATTTTAATTGTATTATTCTTTTTGATTAAATAATTAAATTTGTTCTTATTCATATTTTTCTGTAAGTCTTGATTTCATTTCCATTTTTAAAATTCGTGATAACTTAATGATTTAAAACAGCAATAATATTATTTTGTTCACTTATCCTTATGGTATCAAATTCAACTAAAATTTTTACATAAGAATATGTATTTCCCAGATTAATTTTGTCAAGAATTTCATTTTCATTTAACAATACTCAATTTTACATTATGTTACTTATTTATTATGGACAGAATTTTTAATTTAATATTATATAAACATAAGATGTCGAATTTGGGTCACAATCACATGATTTAACAAGTAGATTCTTTTTAACATGCATATTGGAATTTTAATTTAAGGCTACTAAATATTAAATTTAAGCTTCGTTCATAATTTCTAAGTTTTAGAAGAATTCTTACCACAATAATAAAAGGTTAATTAAGCTCACATTTAATTTTTAAGTACAAAAATTTCTTACACTATATATGTGTCTGTTTATTAATGTTCATTTATATTAAATTTCTTTTACATTGAGTTGTAAGATGTAAAATGCATTGTGAATAGTATTTTTCCCCTCAACCATGAGAGATATTGCATTATTTTTAGGAGATAAATCGAAGTAACAGTTTGCTAATTTATTTCTAGCATTTAATGCATGTTTTAAATTATTGTTTAATTAAACGTAAGTGTACAAAAAAAATTAAATTTTGCTATATATTTAGATGCTAAAACTGAATGTTTTCTCGTACACAAATATCTTGCTAAATGCATAGTGTTAAAAGCATATTTTGTTTCATAAAAACACAATATATATTTGTTTGATACATATTGTTGGCATAGTATGTAATTTGACATGATAAATAAAGAATACTTTGAAATTAGTTCCAAAAGCGTAATAAATTTCTTCCGAAAAAAATTAAAAGATCACCCTAATCTGATTAATGCCAAATCCTCTTTAAAATTGGCTACAGATATATTTACACTTCCATTCATTTGTTTTCTCAGAACTGTTTCCGAAAAAGATCAAATTTAAAAGAATTGAATAATAATGCAAGCAATGAAAATTAATCTTCGCCTGGTTGTTTGGGAAAACAAATTTCTTTCGTTTACTTAATTTGATTGTTATTTTTTTATTTAACAAATCAAAATAAATATCTAAATCATTAAGTAAATTTAATATAAATTTTGTTACATTTTTACATTGATCCTCAGCAAGCTTCCTCTGCAATTTATCAGCAGATGCTTCACCTGCAATTTTAACTGAACATAATAATTCAATGAAATTCCATTAGTGCAAATAATTATCATGTAGCTTTTAATAACATCACTATTTTAAAAGCAGTAGAAAAATGTTTATTATAATAAATTGCTGATATTAGATTGTGTTGCCATTTCAAGTGTATTAATCTTTAGAAGCAGAATAAATTATAATTACTTATCAATTTGTTCAGTAGTGAAATCTACTTCCCTTTTGAAAGAGGACTAAGCTGACAAGTAATTGATAGTGGTTTTAACTGTTTTGACAACGTTCAGGACTTACCATTGACATTCATTTCTCTATTTCGTGGGTTCCATTTAATTTAGGCATGGAAATTTCTAGTGATTTGGAATTTACTTTTAACTACAAATCCTAGTCAAATCAATTCTCGAACATTGATCTGAAACCAAGAAACAAACAAACAAATTCACAAATTAAATAAATAAACGAGTCGAGTCTTTCTCGAATAATAATCCCATTCATATATTTTAAATTTTTGAGTCCACAAATTATTTAATTTTATATTTTCATGTTAATAATATTAATACAATGGCAATCTGTTAAAATACAAATTTTGAAGAAAAGAAAGAAAAAATTCTTATATTTGGTATAAATTGTATTTCAAGTGTGCTTTGCAACAAAAAGTACATTAAGAACAATACAAAAATATATTTATGCTCACAATTTGAAATCCTTTATCTTAATGGTCTTGTGGTGTAGTCATGTAACATTTAAAATATGGTTTATGCGAAAATCTTTAAATTTTCAGCAAAGTTTCTGTCGGAAGTTTATTTGTTTAATCAAGAATTTCATTTTATAAGCAAAGTAAAATACTAATATGTAAAAAATGCAGCAAATTAAATAAAGATAGTAACTTAATTTTTTAAGTGATAACAATGTAACAATTAAGAAACCTGGTTAAAAAGTGAAAATACAAGCCCTCCCTCATACAATTTTTCCCATACCAGTCCTCCCCCATCCTCTTAGATCTACCAAACGAACTCTCCTGTAAGAAAAATTTCAAAATTGTTGGGGAAAATTAATTTATTATTATCAAGGGCTCCATTGCTTGAACAAGGAGAAATGCATTAATAGATAAGAAATGGGTAAAGTTTAAACAAAGTTTAAGCAAAGAAGCTGTAACGTATAGATTGCATAATTTATCATAATTAAGTTTCAATAAGAAAACGGAAAGTAAATTTATGATGCCCTGACAACTACAAAATAACATTAAAGAAACCTTTTTTAATTGGAAGTTACATTCATAAAAGTAAATCAGTTAACAATACATAAAATAGAAAAATATAGAGCATCTTGACAAGCAGGGGACTGATAAATATTCAGATAGCATCGTACTGCAATTAAAATGGGTGAACAGATTTATGACAAATAGATTATCAGAATTGAAGTATTGAAGGAAATGTAAAAGTTTTAACATGAGGCATTCTGTATGAGAATATAAGGTGAGTTTAATTAAAAAAATGCGATAAAACATAACTAGTGAACATTGTTAAAAATTCAGTGAAAATATTAAAACACTGTAAATTATAGAACTATGAAGAGAACGGGTCGCTTAATGGTTCCAGAAAAACATTCCAATTCGTACAATTAAAATGAAGGAAAGTTTTACTAATAGCCAACATAAAACTTGCGAAACTTTTCCCTTGGAAGGAAAACTGTTACATTGGTAGTATGCTGAACGCGTATTCCTTACAAAGTTCTTCACAGAAAACAAAAGAAATATGTATGCAATCACAAATTCAGACACCTAAATATTTAGGCGTAAATCTAAAAGCATCTAGCTCTTAGGGATAAAGAGAAAGAAACCGCTAATTTTTTATATCAGTATTTCCTAAAATTGTTCAGGGGGCTCATGAATCGGGTTCAATGCCAGCGGGTATTGAATGAAAGAGTGAGAAAATTGTGTTTCAGTTTTTTGAATAAAACATTATAATTAAAAAAATTTTTAAACAGTATTCCTCTATGTACACTGGTGTGCAAAACCTAAGCAACAGGTGGTTTTTCTGCCATAACTCCTCGAGAAGTCATTTGAGGGACCTGAAATTCAGACATGAGACACATCATTTTGTACTTAACGTATGACGAAAGCATAGTTGCACAAAAATGAATACAATGTATACAGTATGGAATAAAAAAATAGGCTTTTTTGAACTCACAGTATCCCTGCATAAGATCATCTGTCCAAAAGGAACAATAACAATCAGATGTTCCTTAGTATGGGATATGCCCTCCCCTTACTACAATGGTTGCTTCGCACCGTTTCCCCCTATTCAGCACCAGATTGTCCAACAATTCTTGTGGTAAGTATGCCCATTCCTCAAACAGCATCTGTTTCAGTTGCTACGTGTTCCCCGGGGGATGCAATAGGAACGCAATGCGTTTCCGCAAAGAATCCCACACATGTTCAATGGGATTTAAATCAGGAAAGTACGCCGGCCAATCCATTCGGGTGATTTCTTCACTTTCCAGTAGCTGTTGAACAGTATGAGTCCAATGTGGCAGTGCATTTTCATCCATAAAAATAAAATCTCTCATATGGCCCCTCGGAACAGACGTACATGGGGAAGGATTACCTCCTGACAATAGCGATCTCCGGTTACAGAACCTCTGTCGAAAACGTGGAGCTCAGTCCATCTGTTTACCATAATGTCTCCCCAGACTTGAACTCCAGGACACCATAATGGTCTCTTTCTATTATGTTACTGGGATGAAACAGTGTTCCAACTCCTCTCCAAATCAACTGGCATTGAGAATCGCTTGTGGTACTGAAACGACTCTCATCAGTGCAGAGGACGCGACTCTATTCATCAGGTGTCCAGTTTTTGTGCTCTTTTCACCACTCTAAACAGTGCCGCCAATGGCGAGCTGTCAACGGAATGCAGCGTTTCGGACGGCGGGTGAATAAGCCACCTTTGTGAAGGCATCTGGCCACAGTAAACCACGACACTTGTCGCCCCATTGCTGTACACAGTTGCTGAGCAATGGTTACTGACTGATTTCGGGTTTTTTCACCTGCAGGATTGGCCAGCGTACTCTCCTGATTTAAATCTCATAGAACATGTGTGGGATGCTTTGGGAAGACGCATTGTGGCACGATTTCATCCCCCGGGGACACACAGCAACTGAAATAAAAGCTTATTGAGGAATGGGCACTCTTACCGCAAGAATTGCTGGACAATCTGGTGCTGAATATGGGCAGAAGGTATGAAGCAACCATTGTAGTAAGGGAAGGGCATATCCCATGCTAAGGAAAATCTGATTGTTATTGTTCCTCTTGGACGGATGATCTTGTGCAGGGATACTGTGAGTTCAATAAAGTCTATTTTTGTTTGAACTATAACTGTGTGCATAGTATTCATTTTTGTGCAACTATGCTTTCGTCATCCTTTAAGTACAAAATGATGCGTTTCATGTCTGAATTTCATGTCCCTCAGAGGATTTTTCGCGGAGTTATGGCAGAAAAACCACCCGTTGCTAAAGTTTTGCACACCAGTGTAATTAGAATTCCTGGTAATACCCTTTTCAGATTAATATTGATTACTGGAATTTTATTTCAACGAAATATTCATACTTTTATTTCAATTAATTTATTGACTTCCTGTAACTTTAGTGATTTTTTAAATTAATGTAATATTTGTTATAAGTAATATTTGTCATAAATAATAAGTATTATTTGTGTTGTTTTAACTTGTAAAAAAATTATTTAAAAGTACATAAAATTATTACAAATAATAAAAGCTATTTCATTTTATAATACCAAAATTAGTTTTTATTATTAATAATGCTATTATAATGAAATAATTATGTAATAGCTATATAAGGCATGGTGTTGATTATGTTTTCCTCTTGACATAAGGTAATGATAATGTGGATAATCAATAATTGATTAACTACGTTCTTCAACACCTATTCAGAGAATTTTCTGTTTATGCTGCATCAGGTGTTCAATTTAAACACTTGTTTCAATAAATAGAAAACGTTAACATTTTATAAAACAAGAATAATTTTAAAGTATTTTTTGATCATTCAACAAATTATTTTAAAGCTTTTAATACTATGTTATAAACTCCATTAGCTTTCCATGTCTAGTGAATAGGAAAATACGATACTCAACTATAGTGAAGATAAATTTAGTTTCGGTTACATAATTTTATAAAGAATTGATTCAAATTCAAATATACTGATAATCATGAATTGTTCTGCAGGATTTTTAATATCTAAACAATAGAATTATCAATAAAAGTCCCTTTAATATACTTTCATTATACCAATTTTTTAAAAAGTTTTCTATATCCATGAATTTGTAAACAAAACACACAAGCTTTCAAACTGTAAAAAGATAATAAAATTTTATATATCACAAATAATTCTGTCTGCTGTTTAATATAAATATCATTTAAAGTCCATTTATCAATATTGCTCTTAGAGTGAATAAAAAATAAGTTAAATGCACTTATAAATGAAAACCATATTGTAGCTGAACAAAAATGCAATAAAATTCGTTGCAAAGAATGAAAGCTTTTCGACAGAATTCTAATTGATTCTATCTAGATAATTTCCCGATTATAAACTTCGGTACAAGAACAAATTGTTTATGAATGTAGGCTAATTTAATGAAAACAATTGTTATAAAAAAACAATATGTTTCTAAGGCACAAATTAATCATGAACACATGAACGTTATAATTCTAATAAATAAATTTGATTAAATATTCCCTAAATTACAAATAGATTAAACTATAAACTATGTATATAAATATACATATAAAAAAAATACTTGTACTTCAAAGATATTTTCTTGTTCTTTGAATATAATTTAGGCTAATTCACATTTATTTTAACCGAAGAAAGCTTTTATAGTTATACGAATTCAACTGCGAAAAATATGAACAAAGGTAACATTATTATTTTTAAAAGGAATCTTCCGAAACAAGTTTAAATACCACACTTAAAATAAAGCTAGCATTTTATACTTAAACATATTAGTTGTCACTTAAGTGTTAAACTTTCAGACTTTTAACTATTTTGATAAGAATTTGAGCACACCCACTTATGTAAGTCAAACTCTTTAAATTAACTATATTTCTATCCAAAATCTTCAGTATTCGAGGCACGCAGAATCAATTCATCTCATCTAGTACTTTAATTTAGATTCACCGTGAAATTCCTTGCATTGAAAGGACTTTACTTCCAGATCTCAATTTTAAATGGATGGCGCCGCATATGAGAAGTGGAAGCTTTCAATTTTAAATAATCAATTAAGTTCTATCAAGTTTTGAATATTTATTTTCCTTATCTATTCAAAACTATTCAACGACTGAATCATTAATATCTCAATGAATTAATTCTTAAAATAATAAAATTCATATATATATATATATATATATAACAGTAAATTATATTTTAAATCTTTAATTTATTTAAGCATTAAAAGCAAAGAATTCAGAATACAGCACATATTCTAAAGTAGCTTAATTTTTAATTTAAAGGCATTTCAAATTAAATCATCTTTTAATTTAGCTTTAAAAAAGACAAATACCAACTTGGTGTTAGAAATATGGCATTTAAAAACTATTTCAAGTAAATAAATGTATGAATCACTGTTATAATTCAGCCGCCCTACCTGTCTAGTGTTTAGCGTAACTGATTACTGATGCTCGGACATGGAGGTACTTTCTCTTTTTCTTTCTCTCTGTGTTCCTTTTCCTTTCCTCAGATGATGGATGAATGTGGCCCACCCAACAAACGGGTCTGTGGTGGTGGGGCGTGGGCGATGCTACTCGTACTTCTGTGACTTGGTTCACAGGTGACCACCGGGTAACGATAAAATGAGTAGCAGTTTCCGGCATTGTTGCGGCAAATGGGCTAATGTTACTTACTTGCTCAAGGGTGCCCGCCAGTAGAAATTTAAAAAAAAAACTGTTATAATTCGTTGTATGCAACTGTAAAATCTTAATACAGTAACTGCAATAAAACCAAACAGAACTTTTACCTCCAATATTTACTTTAAAGTAAATATATTTATGTAATGAAAATTTGAATAGTAAATAATTTTAAAAATTTAAACATAATTTAATTTAAAAAGTAAATGTAAATATACATCCCAAAGATTTGATTTAATAATCACTTCATGGATAAGACTGCAAGGTTTTACTCATTGTCATTTAAAATCAAATATATTTTCACCACATAAGGAATAAACAAACAGATGAATGCAGCTATTAGTCATTAGTGTCTCAGCCCTTTTTAAACTTCATCGAATAATTTTTTAGGAATGAAATTTTGTTGACATACCACAAAAATAAAAATTCAAAAAACCTCCAACACAGATATGTGTGTGTATATTTAAAACAAACATGTCATACATGAAGAAAAAAGTATAAAAAACCTGTAAAAAGTATAAAACTTATTATTATACTAAAAGTTCCCATTTATTTATGTGTAGCCATAGTTCATTTTTAAGTATGTTCTCAAGTACCAAACAGAACAAAACATAAATTAACATATTTAAAATGCCAACCAACCTGTCTAGTGGTTAGCAAAACTGACTACGAATGAGGAGGATTTGGGTTTGAATCCCGGCTCGGGCATGGATGTACTTTCTCTTTCTCTCTCTGTGTTTCTTGTCCTTTCCTCAGATGATGGATGAATGTGGCCCGCCCTATAAACGGGTTTGTGGTGGCGTGGCGTGGGCGATGCTACTCGTACCTCCGTGATTCGGTACACAGGTGCCCAGCGGGTTACGATAAAATGAGTAGCAGTTTCCGGCATTGTTGCGGCAAATGGGCTAATGTACTTACTAGCTCAAGGATAAAAAAAATCTATTATATGTAAGTAATCTTGAAGAAAATAATTTATACGGGGTACTTTTATTGCAATAATTTGTTTAATTAATTAATTTCTTGTGGTGGGAAATAACTTTAATAAAAGCATATACTCATTTCAATGTGCAGAATGTATTGATTCAATGGAGTTAATTCTATGAAATATCGGTCAATGTCTAGTATACAATACTTTTGTTCCATTAAATAAATAAGAAACAGAATTTGAGACGCAAAGACAAATTGAAGTTTTTCTGCATTTCACCAATTATCACTACTAAGACAAAATTTAGCATACTGTATCTTGATACAAATTAGTTATTATTGTTAAATAATAACTTATTAAAGGAAAATTATTTTAAGAATATAACTACCTATAAAATTTTATAAAAAAAATAACTAAGTATTATTTAAAACTTGGTTTTTTTTTATAAAATTATGTATAAAGTATTATTTAAAACAGAGTATTGTAATCTTTGTTATTTCAAACAAGGCTCACTTCATTTTAATATCAGAAATATAAATGCACTTTCCAAAACCTTTTATTAGAATAATAAAAAGTTGGAATTCTCATATTCAGAAAAATAAATAAAATTATTATCACAGAATTCAATCATTTTAAATTACATTTCATAAAAAAATCACCTAAGAGAAATTACTTTTAGATTATTCGATTTCCAAAAATAGCGGCTGAGCAAAATGAAATTATTTCACAAAAGATGAAATATATATTATAAATTTCATTAATTTAAAATTAAATTAATTTCTTGATAAAATAATTTTTTGAGCAAAGTATTTCTTGTACTTCATCAAAGATCTTAAATTTTATAAAAATTCTACGAATAATAAATAAATTAATTAAAGCTGCTAGACAAAGAAATTTCCAATTTTTATGCAACTCTTCATATTAATTTAAATATACGTTACCATAGTATTTTCAGATAAGTTTTTATATATTTTCATGTTTTGAATTTATCGGTATAAATTACGATCATTTGCATGTTATGTAGCTCATAATCTTTTGAGCATACTTTTAAATACATTGTTTTATACCAAAAATTATTAATGTTTATTACTCATATGTATAGTTAATTAAAATTTAAAATAGTGCTTTTATACCCTTAAAAGTAATTAATCTCGTCTTGGAAAATTTTATATTTTTAGGGAAAAATCCTCGGAACATTTATATTGCCACAGTTTGTCTACCAAATTATGTCAACATAAAACTATTTACTATATACTTTAAAACACAGAAGATTCCCATACTATTGATTATTGATTGTTATTATCTACTGTTAGAGTAAATTAAAATATAAGCCTTTATGAAATCAATCTAATTATTTGGATCTAAATTGATTTCTTAATTATTTGTGCAAGAATTGACGTAATTATGCATATTCAAAGCAAGTGTATATAGCAAGAAATGCTATTTAAAAGAAGGCAAATGATGTAACTCTTCTGTTAAAAAAATTAATAAACTTCTTGTATGAATTTTTTCATTGAATAACATCACAAATTTTAAAAATTAGAATCATGAAACTTATCTTTACCTCAAAATCTGAATATTCCTATAAAATTTAAATTACGTTGATGTGTAAAGCAAAAACTCAAATCAGTTAAAACTGCTATTAACATTTTTAATTTTATGCAAATAAATTATTCAATCATTGTAAGCTAACAAAAGAATCTTATAAAACATTTCAACAAGTAATAAATTATGGTAGTATTTTTATCTCTTAAATATGCTTTTGGAAACGCAAAATTGAAAAACAGAATGGAAAGATAGGTCCTAATTTACAAATATAGATAGGTTTCAATTTGCAAGTTCTCCCCTCAGTCACTGCCAAAAGAATAATAAAAGACGTGAACTCACTACTACAACAAGAAATATATATAAAATCGTTGTAATGAGCATCTTGGCATCATCTCTTTAAATTATAGGACA
>JAPDSC010007667.1:0-12433 GCA_026290005.1 Latrodectus geometricus | reverse complement strand
AGGAAAGAGGCTGACAGAAAAATTAAACAGAATTTAATTTTTCACAGCAAAAAAAGAAGACATTAAATCTTTTAAATTTAATATGAATATACCTTAATAAGTCTTTGCTTTTGTCGAAATAGAATCGCCTAATTTTGACCACAGTCAATTTTCTTTTTTTGGCTTGTCTGTCACTCAAAGATCATTTTTCTGCATAAGAAGGCTAATTAGAATGAACTTTGAACAAGAATCATTTACTATTACTGTAATCAAATACACTTTGAATTTACCATGAACTTTTAATGACATAATAAACGTCCTGTTATTTATAGCAATTAAATATGGAAATAAACATCTGTTTCTCCATCAAGCGCTCACACCTACACAGCGGAAATACTTTATGCATTAATAAAAATGCAAGTGTAATTAAAAAGACTGTAGTTTAAGTTTGGTGTTTTGGGTCGATTCAACACAAAAACAGCGACTTTTCTAATGATTATACAATTATTAAATGTAAAGTACGTATATTAAAGTACCTATTCAATTATTAAATGTAAAGTATAAAGTACGTAAATACGCTATAATTATTTTTAAATCTAAATATTTTTATTTGAAATGAAATTAAAGTTACCAGACCTCATAACAAAATAATTTTGCCCTTATTGTGAAATGCGCAAAAAATATTAATATAATTTGTAGTTTCATTTTTAAGTTACAAAAGGAAAGAATCAGTTATAATAACCGAAATATTATAATCAAATGTTATTTATTAAGTTAGTTTTCAACTTTACACGAGATAGTAAATTGTTCTATATCTTAACACATTACATCTATATACCTTAAGTTACATCTTGCGCAAGCGCGATAGGACATTAAACAGGAAATCTGTGTAATAAATCCTATCTCTAAATCGATCTATTTCATAGATTAGTAGGAATATATTCGGTTATTAGGTCAGTGCAGGAAACATTCAAGGGTTTATAAGCGAACGCGGTTATTAATATTTCCATGGAAACTTCCTATAAAGACTTTATAATACCCTATAATGTTTTCTAACGAGTTTTTAAATATATTTACAACTATCTTAAACATATTGCATTTTGTTGTTGTAATAGCAAATAAGCTTATTATTTGCTGTTATTGATTTATATGTTCAAAATTAATTATATCATACGATTATACAACAATTTATAAAAATTTGTATAATGAACTAATATAATGTATATAGTATAATTATATTTTAGTTATGTAGAAATAATAAAATATTTCTGAACTAAGAAATAACTGGTTTTAAGAACAATTTTAGTGCATAAATAGCTTAACTAATAAATACTAATGAAAGTTCTAAAACATTAATCCCATGATGAAATTTTATAATTAACGGAACATCGGGTCAGGAAATAAGACAAAATAAAATAAAATGCACCTACTTCGGCATATTTTAAATAACAAAGGAAATATGAGCTGTCGTATATATAGCACATTAATTTCATTTGAATGTTTTAATGAGGATATGTAAGAGTAATGTAACATGTAGGAGAAAAGGTCCATGTAGGAGTAAAAGGTATAATTAGAATAGGTTTGTGTAGGAGTAGAATGTATTGCATTATGTTCACGTAGCAGTAGAATGTATGTAATTAAGTAAATAAAAATAAAGGCCATTGCCAACATTTAATTATTTTATTAAACCAAAACACTTAAAATTGGAACAATTGTGTTGAAATATATATAAGAAGATATATAATAAACGTACTATTTACCAAGATTTATTTATGTTATTAACATGTATATAATAATGATACTATACAGATTAAAAAGTTATTTACAAAAATTTAAAGTCACCTTTGAAAAATTTATATGATAAATACGAATGTAAAATTTTTTGACATCTTTTAATAAGTTACATATTGATGCTTGAAAAGAACTTTATTTCCTTATATACTATGTGTTATTTCGTCAGAAGTGAAAATATACAAAATAGTTTCCTAGAGAATGGTCGTTTAATTACTGATGCTTTAACACCACATAGAAGACTTCTAAATGGCATATGGTCATTGTAAAACATTTACCATCCTCCTCGTAAATTTTTTTCTAATAGGACTTTCCATAGATTGTGACTTATATTCGGCATACAGAAAAGCAACATCCATCTTTTTGTTTAACGGTGGCTGCGATCGAACTCGGGACCTTCTGCTCCGAAGATTGCCGACCTACATTAGAACAGCGAGTCTTGATTACTGATGTTTGTCTACAACCATTTTTTATAAATAAAGGATAATTCGATGGTGAGCTAAGATTGAAGTCGATTATGAGCTACTTTTTGCCTCTATACCTGATGTCGAGATCAAATCCATTAAATATAAGCAAACATGCTATGCGCCTAAGCCCAATGTGCACAATATGTTTGCTAGATCGGTGCCCGACGATTTGGATAATACTTTCACCGCTTTAAATGCATATATTCTGATTCTACACAACTCATAGCATCCTTAAATATAATAAAGTTTCGTACACCAGGGCTAATAAATAACGTAATACATCCCCGCATAGGGAAATGATTCTATATATATTGACTGTATTACATTTCAACACTCGGATATTTTTCTTAATCATTTTTAATTATAGGCATGATTTGTTTATTGTTTAATAGTCATTTTTGGATGCAAGGGCTAATTATATGGGGATTTACAGTTTAAATGGATTCCAAACCACTAAATATCAAACATCCAAGCTCCAAGGGGAGATTCAAACCCACGAACTACTGAACTGAAGGTAAGACAGCAAACCATTCAGCAATCAGTGGGCATTAAATTATATAGGCCTTGTTCTATAAATCAATTCAACTTCCATCACACATATAACCTCCCGAACACCAAGTGATTAATTATTTTTATTTTAAATTGTTTTGGTAGTGTTAAGCATCATTTTCATTCTACGTTTTGTTTTAAAATGAAATGAAAAATTACATTTTAATCATATCAATAAATAAAACTTTAATGATACTTGTTCTGTACTATTTACATTATAAATGTTTTATCAGAGATACTAATTAAACTTTGATTAAACTGATGTATATTTACTTTACAGTTTTTCTTACATAATAACTATTCATATCATATTTATGACATTTTTTAGATAATTAGAATGTAAATTCTAAAAAACATTTCATTACGCCATAACTTCAAAGTTTTGCATGTCAATTTTAATAACAAATAGTCTAATGTTTAGTTGTTTTCGAGTAAAATATGGATATATTCTCATTTCTCAACATTTTTTATGGTAATTTAAAACTGTGTTAAGCTATTAAGAATTTAATGGCAAATCCCATCACTAATAATATTAGTGATTAGAAATTAACGTATATTTGGTTATAACAATTGTACGTATTGTTCTAAATTTACGATTTTAACGCAATACTATTAAAATGGTAAGTAGAGAAATTACAAATAATGAAACTATTTATGGAAAAATACGGTTTATATAAAAATATTATATATATTCTTGTATACAAAGAGTATATAATTTTTATACATTAATTTACAACAAATAAATATATTAAAATTCCAAATATTTAGTTCAATTTTATATACTCCTACTAGAAAGTTAGTTCACTCACTATCGCAGATTTTTTAGATATTGTTCAAGATAGATGACAGTTTTGGCATAGAACATATATTGGAAAAATTATATTTTAATATCATGAAAATAAAAACAAACAAATACTTAACTTCTTAAAGTGATCTTTCGTCAAAGTAAGATATATATATTTAATATTTTAGAAAAATTTGTTTTCCAATATATTTAGTTATCTTTTCCTTAAATAAAAGATTAAATTCAAGAGCAGTTTCATAGCTAAAATATTGAATTTAGTAAACTAAATTTAATGTAAAAAGTTAGACTTGCCAATAACTTACGGTTATATTTTTGTATGAATACTAGATATAACAATAAAATCTGATAACACCAGAGTTTTTTTTTAAAGGTTTGACTAGTGAAAAAAACTCTTCTAAATTCTTCCATCTCAAAAAATATCCACCTGAAAGAAAAATAGGTTGCAGAAATTTTTCTAGTTCTTTTAAAGTTTTTTTCATGGTAACTTTGGACTAATGTTTTTTTCTTTTTTCCATCGAAGTTGAGCAGTGTGCTCTCAAAGTCTGAGAGCTTTTTTTAAAGTACTTTCATACATTTGCTGATATTTGAGAATTCTGGATACTCTGATATGTGTGTCTGAAAGCTTATTTATTTAGAGATAGTGAAGTAGCAATATCTGATGAATTTTTATGTGTAAAAGGTTGTTGGAGAATTATGTTTTGCTTATTTAGGAATACATTTTAAGCTTATTTCTCTAATACATTTCAAGTCAAGTTTTCCGATTTTAATAATGACTTCAAATTTGTTAACTATTTAAGGTTTTAGAATTAGTCTTCAAATTCTATGCACTTTTTAAGTTTTGGAATTGAAATAATTTTAATAATCTTAGAATTATTTCTAAACTTACATATTCGGTACATGCATAAAATTCCTCCGAGAAAGAAAAAAACAAAAATATGCCAAATGACAAGATTTTTCGCCAATAATGGCAAACTTGCTTATTACTTAGATAAACTATTTCTGTTTCTTTAAACAAGAGTTCAATTCAAATAAACAAGTATTCATTGAAAAAATAACTTTATAGTTGAAAGGTTTTAAATATTGCTGTTTTGACTACCCAAATTCATTGTTGACACTAAGAGTCAACTATCGAATGGAGTACATTTTTTTGTTTATTATTCTTAGGTTTTTTTTATTTAAATAAAATATTTTATTTTTGTTAAAATAATGAATTCAAAATACTTTCGTTTCGTTATTTTTGTAAATAAATTGTGTCAGTTTTTAAACCGTATGTTCTACTTTCTATTTTAATTCTCGTTAAATATGCACTGAGGAACAACATGAAACGATTTTGTGTCAATATGGTAGCATTTTCCTGATTGACGAAATTTTTCACGAGCACCATTTATTATTAGAACTTTTAATGCATTAAAGTTTCGCAAATTTCATGGAAGTCATAAATTTAATGTAAATATTAATTAGTCCTTTAATGAAATTCATTAGGATATTCGATTTTAAAATAACAGTGAAAGTTTGTACTGCAACCTAGTCTGATAGAACCCAACTAAGGACTACACACAGAGAAACATGTTAGTACTATAACCAAGAACATCCACTTTTATATAACATCTGTAATATATATTATATATATACATATATATATATTAAATTTATAACTGATCCTGAGAAACTTACATATTACAAACAACTTGCCTTTACAGAAATATTTTAGAGACACTTGATTAAAAATTTCATACTTTTCGGCAAAAATCAATTTTTGGTACTTTCCCACAAATCAATTTCTGGTTTGCCAAAAGATATGGAAAAGTATTTTGATAGTACAGAAAACGCTCACAACCATTCAATGAAATGAACAGTTTCTAAATTAATTTATGATATATATTTCGAATTGATTGATTGATTCGTTCATTCACATTCACACTCTTTCTTATTGATACTTTAATTTTAATTCTTCCGATTAAACTTTTATTTCACTAATCAAATCAAAGTTATAATAGCTTTGTATAAACATCAATTTGTTATTATACATTCCTAACCCAAATAAATGAATTAAGTTTTCTAATCTTTCCAATAAACTTTGAACGCCAATATGAAACCTTGTTATTTACTTATTTATTGAACACTTATAATTTATATCTGTATAGACTATGATTCATTTTTATATGGATTAAAATATTTTATAAATATATCCATTTCAAGATTAACAAAGCAATATAGTAAATTTAAAGCGATAATATAATATAATAGCATAATATAATGAATAAAAATTATTTTAAAAGTTAATTACTGTAGCAGCAATTTTTAAGTTTACATTTTGAAAAAATAAAAAAATTTATAAGAAGATTATTCAAAATATATTGTTTACTTCAAATATTAGTACATAAAAAATATACTGTTTATTATAATTATATTACCGTGTTAATTCTAACTCTTCCTCATACTATATAATTACAGTCATACTATATAAATAAAATCTATATAAAGAACTTCTTTATATAGCATACTATATAAATATTTACATAGTATGTGTTAAATAAGTATAAATACAATCTACCTAGAAGCGTCAAATATAATAAAGATAGCTGTTTTAGCCACTTTAGTAATATTTCATTTCTAATTATTAAAAAAACAGTTACTTTAAAGTGGATTTATCACAACATTGTATGAAAACAAATAAAAGATGTTTTCACGTTCCATTCTTCAACCTACGATCTTACTGCATTCTCATAACTAAATTCTATTGGGTAAAAAAACGGAAAAGTAGACCGCATTAATTCTCCCATCATGAAGAAATTCAATTTATACTGGGCTTTGTTTATTTTCCGCTTGCCGGAACCAGACTCGCGTTCAACAACAAATGGAAAAAAAGAAATTAAATGGAACGATTTGTACACGTGTGTTAGAGGGCACGTTTTCCTTCAGATGGAGGTCAAACCTGCGACTCAGGGAGTAAAAAGAAGGTGTGTAAAAACGATTTTCTTTGTTTCATTAATTATAAAAGTTTTCCTTTTATTTTTTGAGACGATTTACAAAGTGGCGTGGTACCAAGGTAAGTCTAACCTTGACACTTAATTCGTTTCCGTGTTTTGCTGATTGGCAACAGAAGATTCGTACTGTTAATTGGCGTTCTGTATTTCATTACTTCTCCGAGATGAAATAAGTTGGCAACATAATAAATAAGCAGACGATCATGACAGAAAAAAGTAATTCAGGATTATAGCATTCATTGGAAGGAATTCGAAAGGAAGATTTTAATTAGTGTCAACCGAATTTAAAAATTTTACAAACTTTATTAAATATTTCAACAGAAAAGTAATAAATGAGAAGAAAATAATTCATTATCAACTTCAAATCTATAATACAGGAAGCTTTATAAAATTATTTTTTTAAAAGAAACTTTTGCATGAATTTGTAATATTGTGCGTGTGTGTGAAACTTTTTATATATAAAATTAAGTTTGACTATTGTCATAAAATTATCCATAAGTTCGACTTAAAGTTGATTTTGAAGGGATATAAGCATTTTTTCACTAGCGAAATTAATTGTATTTTTAAAAATAGACTCATTGAAGTTAAATCTATAGATAATTAATTGTTCAGCAAACCTCTATTTTTTAAAAATAAGGTTATATAGAGTCATTAAATATATTTTTGGGAAAAATGAGCAATAATTTGTTAAAGTTTTCATGAGTAAGAAAAAGTGGTGATAAATTATATTTATTATAAATAAATTTTAGATCTAAGATGAAGAATATTGTGTTTTTGATATAATCTTTACAAATGCAATTCCATATAATTCCTGTATTTTCCTTTAAACAATGCGTATATGTGTATGTTACGATTTATTTATTTCTCCAAATAATTTTTTGCAAGATTTGAAGATTATAAAAAGTATCTTGGCAAGAAAACCTGATAAATAAAGATGAATTTCACGGTTATTATTGATCTTAGTTATAAAAAACATTAATAAGAATATAAAAAACTGCTACGTAGCAATATTCACCAGGTGTAACCTTTTTATATCCCTTGACAAAATAGGTATATTCAACATTTATGTGCTTTCTATTATAACTTATTTTAAAATAAGATTAAAATTAATACTAAATTATGTACATAAAAGATCTTATTTGCTCTTAACGATAAGGAGATATTATCAAAAACATTCCAGATAATCTGCTTGATCTTTATAAAAAAATATTCGACACTTTTTTCTAAAAAGAACGAGTTATCATTTCTGAATTCTAGACAACACAAAAAAAGATTAACGACTATAAATTGTAAACATAAGCAAATCAAATTCTAATCTAAATAGATTAGATCAAAAATCTAATCTACATTCGTTTTAAATATTTCAATGAATTTACTAAAACATGTAAAGTTTATCATATCACATGGTAAGGAGTTAATGACAGATTTAAATAACATCTCCCTGATGAAAATTATTCGAGTTTAATGTGTGAAACCTTTTATTATTCTCTAGTCCTTTATATAATTAAAAGTGTAAAAAAAATTCTCTGGTTGTGTATATAATATACCACCAATATCTCTCTTATAAACCTTCTGTTCAAATAATTAAAAATGTTATACATTCATATCAATATTTAATTTACAATAATAATTTAATTATATACACAAGCGCTAATTAGACCAGGGCCAACAGTTTAAAAGGGGTTTCTGAACCACTACATTCATGTCCAAACTGGAAATTAAACATAGAAACTGTAGAACCAGAGGTTACAGTGCTAACCATTCGCAAGTCACCTAGGGTTAGACATGCACAAATAAATTCAAATTTCAAAGAAAAGATTTCAGATCAAAATCACTACGAATAATTGTGGAATGAACTACAATTTCAAATAATTAACATTATGTAACCATTACCAAAATCTGTACTAAACCAATATAAAGACCAGTTTTATTCATTCCTGTTTTAAGAAACATTCTTAAAAGCAGAAACAAACAAAATCAATTAGAAATCATTATCAAGATTTCATATCTTTAGACAGATGAAAACTAACTTTGTCAGGTAACAGAAGATTCTCATATTAACTCTTTATTTTATTAAATAGTAAGCCAGTCCATTAATATAAGATTAATTTATGAAAATAATAACTGCATTAAAGACATCGGTATTTTACCTTTTTAAATTTTTGTATTTAAGAAAAAATCATACTTTTAGTTATAGGATTCATATTTTGTGACTTCACTTTGTGTACTTCAATTTAAACATTGAACAAGAATTGAAATTGAAAATCCATCTGCAAATCACAACTGGATATAGTACCATACGTATTTTAATAAGTATTCTTAGTTGAATATGTTGATTGCTTAAGATTCATAGTAAATTATAAGAAAGTAGGATAAAATTTTACCACATTTCTGAACTTCACGATAAAAATAGCATCGGACCATGATAGTTTTATCGGCTTAGTCTATCATAATTAGAGTTTTTGATTGGTGAAATTAAATTATCTAATTTTGGATCAAAATATGGACACTTTTTCACCATCTAGGCTATAACACGATCAATGAGGCTATCTCACGATTTTTCCATGATCCATTTTTAATAATATAACTAATTCTGTGGCAAGTATTATATATATTTCTTTAATCGAAGTTTTTCTCTGGAAACAAGTTAAAAAAAATTCGTAAGCATTTTTCCCATTGGATATAAGCAAGAAATGAGAGTTACTGAAATTCAAAAGCTTAACATTATATATAGTTGCTTGTTTATTAAGGGCTCTTAGTGTTTTTGTAATAGAACCAAACTTTTCAGAATTAAAGATACTGTGTATTCGATCTTAGCTCTATTGTTGAATGATAAAACCAATACAGTTTTCGGTTTCATCACACACCTAAAAGTTAATTAGAAAAATAATTTTAAGTACTTTTGAATTGTTTCAAGTAAACATTTCCAATGAGTTAATACCGAATTATTCAATTGTATGACAGGATAAGTCAGTAAAAAATGTTTTTAATTGTATAGTATTCTTAAAAAAAAATGTAATAAAAATAAGGTTTAAAAACAATTAAAGAATTATTTTATATGTACATTGAAGAATTACTTTGTAATTATTGCTAAAGATTAATCACAATAATTGCAACATTTTAATTCAAGAAGTTTTTTAAATTAATACGTGTAAGTTTCAGATGAAACAGCAAAGAAGACACTGAATAATTTGGAGTCGTCAAGTCTTTGACACCGAAGGTCTTTATTCATAAGTTACCTTCCATAAAACAAAGGCAAATGTCCTACTTTGTTATTCAGACCGCATCGTCCCCTCTGCGATTAGCTGTCGCGTGTCATTAGCTGGAGAGCGGCCGTCAAAAGAAAACAACGCCGCCTTGTGAAAGGGTTTAAATATGGAGACACTCATCCGAAATGCTAATAGAAGTGTCCTTCAGATCCGGTTCTAGAAAACGCCGAGAATATCTAAAAGAAGGCGTCAGAGTAAACACGAACGAGAGACCAGATGAAAGTAACTCTGATGTATAGCAGGTGCGTCATTTCAGAAAATGAAACGTGAAATGAAATATTAAATGTGAACTCTTATCAAGATTTCGAGATATCTTCTATTAAAATTCCTTGTTTTTGTTACTACGAATATATTTTTTTAATATAAAAAATGCTTATATTTTTTGCAAGAACGAGTTATTTCCATGTCCCAGGCAACACAGAGAAGTTATAAATTGTAAGCATTAACAATTCAAATTTTTAACTCATCGTTAACAAGTTTTAAGGGGATTTCAATGAACTTTCTAAAACAAGTTTGGTAACTTTACTAAAACATGGTATAGAAATGATAGTATATTTAAATAATATCATGCTGATAAAATACTCTAATATAATGGCTGAGGACAACTGTAACTCCAGTTATTTTGGTTTGATTGTTTTCTCCAAGATCGTTTTTGTACACGAGGACTAATTAAATTGGGACATACTGTTTAGAGAGGATTGTAATACGATATTGGAACCGAAAATTAATTATCTTCAAATTAAGGAACTAAAGTCTTATAATAAGATATTCAAAATTAATGATGCTGATTTAATAATTAAACTTACAAAAAACAAAAATAAATTTCGCAAATCTCATTTATAAAAAATAATTTTTAAACATTACACAATAACTTTTGTTTCAAATTGAATAAGTTTTTCATTTAAATTGTAACACAGACAAGTAAATCGTTTAAAAAAGTGTGTTTTATCACAACTCTAGTATATCTTTGGTACTACAAAACAAATGATATTGATTGCAGTTGATAAAATATTTTTATTGGTACTTTATAATTTTAAACAAGCCTTTAAATTGTTGTTGTTGACACTTGGCGATGCCAAGCCCGCCTGTCACAGAGACTAGGCGAATGAAGTCAGAGAGGGAGCGTCTTCCATTTTTTCAAAAGAGCACCCTCATATGAAGGTGGAAGTACGACTTTTGGCTCATAGATGACAGAAACACATGAATCTTCCAATTTGAGAGATTGAAACAAGTGAAGACCCAAAGCCTGGCTCCAACCACCACCAGAGTTATTAATTTGTAATGGGAACATGGAGGACATTGCGACCCGATGGATTTAACGTGCACTAGTCGCCATTAGTGAACACGACGGATCTTCGGCATATCCGGGAATCGAACTTACCACCTTTTGGTAACGAGAACAACGCCCTAACCAACCAAGCCACCACGGCCCTTCTCTTTCCATTGTTCTTATTACGGTTTACCAATAATTTAAGGAAGGTTGCCACTAATATTTTTGTTAATCAAATAATTTATTATTTTGAAAACTCATTTACAAATTAAATAGACTGTATTACATTTGTATCTTTAACCAATAGAATTATACTAAAGTATAAATTTAAAACTCAAATCTAATTGCGAGCAATAAGTAAAAATACATAAAATTTTACACCATTTTGTTCTAAGTACTTATTCCAATATGAAACTTTAATGTACAATTAAAAAAAAAAAAAAAATCAGAACTTTTTCAGAATTCACAGATTACTAATATCAAATATTAACATTTCCACTGCATTCTTGAAACATTTATCACGATATCAGTTTTCACTTAGGGAGAAAAAGAACAATCGTTGCCATATATGTAGGAAAAAAAAGAAATTTTAAAGAAAATATGTCCTCCAAAAGGATAAGTAAGGCATAAAAGGAGTGAAGTCCATAAATAGCGTCGGATTCCACCAAAAATATATAATGTTTGCTGCCAACTTTGGAAGAAAAACAAGAAAAAAAAAAAAGGAACATGAAAAGAGAAAACTGGGTTATGAGCGATGATTCCTGAAATTCTTGCTGCAAGATATGACCACCTCATTAGGCGGGAGTTCGCACTTTTTGGTATTAAGTATGCTGCTGTTCCGTACTTAAATTACTTGGTGAAAATCCCTCATAAAATTCGTTGCCAGAAATATATTTCCTCCATCAAGAATAAAAAAAAAATAGTCAAGCGATAAGTACCAGCTGCATATTAAATGAAAGTACTAAGTAAATAAGAATTATTGGAATTATGGAAGGCTTTAAAGTAATGCATATTAGAAGGAAAAACTTGAAGGCAAAGCAAATTTATGCAAATGATATGAATAAATCTATAAGACAGTTACGCCAGCAATTTTTAATTCAAATAAAAATGATATTTTGAAATTTGAGTAAAGAAAAAGGATTCGGTTGTTTTTATGAAAACAAATTAAAAATCATAATTATGTAAAATTTGAGAAATGTAAACTTCACATATATAACTTCATTATTAATTGAAATTTAAATAAAAAATGTAGTTTAAGATAGCATAAATACAAATGAAAATTTAAATATATTCATATTTTGTTTTCAATAATAAAA
>JAPDSC010007646.1:32154-45550 GCA_026290005.1 Latrodectus geometricus | reverse complement strand
TTTTTACTCATGTGTAAATTAAAAAATTTAACTGCAAGATAAGATCTTATTTGGAATTTTACGTATGTGGAATTCTAAATTTAAATTTGAATTTTTCAAAAGCTGATGTTCAAACTCACAGTAATTAATTCACTTAAAAAATTTGCTGTACATATCGAAACTCTCCTCCAATTTGAATTTTCATAAATAGTTGTATTTTCCTATTTTCATTTTAGACTTATGTCAACATTTCATTCATTATGCATTAATATAAATGTGTAGCTACGGAAATCTGTATATATACGAATTATAATGATTATCGCATTTATATTAATGAAGTATACAAGAATGGAATATTGCAATTAAATGTTATTAAATATAGAAATTATACATTTAAAATGAAAATTTTGAAATGCTTCTATCAATAAAATTAATTCTTAAAATTCCTGTTATATAAATTACCCTTAATATTCCCTTTTCTAGAGTGATGCTGGCAGGAATCATCTGAATTATTAGCTAGATTTGTATCTCTCAAAAAGCTTCACAACGAATTTTGCTTCTAGACAAACGGCACGATAAAATTTTTCCTTGAATGTATTACAAATTCGTCCATAAAAATGCATTTTAATTATATTATGACTTTAAAAAGGATGCTAATCTCTTAAATAAAGCAAGGCTTTGATTTGTTTACTTTTGTATGAACTTTTCCAATATATATATATATATATATATATATATATATATATATATATATATAAATGTTTTAAATAATTATCTGAATCACAGTCATGAACATTGACATTAAATGTTCGGATTTGTACCGTGTAAGTTAATGAGTATTATTTTAGGAGTATGTAAAATGTGTATTTTCGAGTGTGGTAAGTCATCTCGACTGACTTTTTGATTGCGGTTTTCATAAGATCCCACTTGTAAAGCAGGAAAAAAGATAATATTCACATCCGCTTTTTACGGATATGAAACTCTCAGTGAATACTTCCTTCGTGACGTGTTCGACGCAAAATGTGCTCTATTTGAGCCTGTGAGATGATCACAAGTCTGCCCCTCAAAAGAAAATTTTTAACTTCTCAATTTGTATTGCCTATGCTTTAATCTTGTTGCAGATTAATTTTCGGCTCCTATGGAATGACATTGTATTTTTATGTGTATATCCTGTGAAATAACGTGTATATTTTATGCTTATACAGTGAATAGTTATGTATTTTATCTAAATAAAACAATTTTTTTTAACTCCAATTTTTCAGCGTTATTTATATGCAGATTTGAGAAAACTATTACGAAAAAAATTTTAAATTATATTTTTTTAATGTAATGAGATTATATTATAAAATTACAAGAGTGCTAAATAAATTATTTGGACTTTAGATAATTTCTTTGGATACCGAATGTATGATTTCATATGAAATAATATCCATATTCTATTCTTAATAAGTCCACAATTGACAGTTAAATGTTTATCGTTGTCTGGCCTTCAATTCAACCTCTTGGGTTCGATTCCAATCTTAAGTGTGGATTCTTGTAGCTGGAAATCCTTTTTAAATTGTAGGTTCAAGTGTAATTAGCCCTCTTTAGCAATAAACCAAACTAAACCTGATTAGCCCTGGTTGTTGCTAGGTTCGTTTTATGGTCACTGTTAGGGAGTGTCAAGCTGGCAGCGGAATAGTTAGAACTCTGGTTTTTAGTTCAACAGTTTTCGTAGGCTTAATTGTCGCCTCGGGCAATTGATATTTAATCTGATTTAAAATTAAAATTGTACCCCTCGTTATCCGCATTGAGTGATAAACTTAACCAAATTTCATGTATGAGAATTGTAATTTAATGTTGACAAAGGAAGCTCCTTGAAAATTTCAAATGATTAGATTTCCCAAACAATATTAAATACTTTTTTTTTTTTTTTTTTGAACATTGAAAATATTATTTTAAAATTGTGATTTAGATAATAAACTATAATTTCAATGTCCATATTTATTTGGAAATCATGGATAAAAATTAATGGGGACGCGGAATGAGAGGAAAGCATGTTTCCTTATTTTTGTTATGCATATATGCAAAAGTACGCTCTGTATTAATTCATTCAAAGATTATAATATTGTATAAAATGCAAAGTACGCAGTGTATAATTATAATGCTTTCAAATGTCTTAAATACATTGCGCTTTCTCAGCTTCTTTGATATATAGAAAACATGTACTCTTACATTGTTTCATCATTCATTTGTGTTTTATTTTTTAAGCTTTTTTAACGTCTTGGTAAAAATTTTACACTGTTTTTGTGTAAATTAAAAATTTCCCCACACCTTTCCGGTTCGCGCTTGCTGACTCATGAGAGAAACTTTATTAACTACACGCCAACTATTTACGAAAGAATTCATAATCAGTGGCAAATTTTTCTTATAAAATATTGTCATATAATCACTTAGCAATATTTTTGGAGAATGGGAAACTTTTTTCATTTAAAATATTTACAAATTTCTGTAAGAAATATTTCTATTTTCAAATTGCATACGATTATACGAAAGCAATGTTTATATTCTCGCGTTTTCCGAAAATCATCTTTACATCACCAGCTATTTAGACAAAGGAAATGTAAATTTTTAATGTAAAAGAATATATAGACAGATACACACAGAGAGAAAATTCGTGGGTTTATGCGATTTCTCCGTATATTTGCAGTTTCTGCCGATTTCATCAGCCATCAGTTAATAAAATATTTTGGATATATAAAAATATTACCACCTTTGTTGAGGTTATATTTAATAAAATAAAAAAGTTCAATATTAATTGAGTAAATTATTTAAATATTCAGTAAAAATTTATAAAACTATTTTAACAAATAACTTAAAATATTTACAGGGTTATGAATAGTTCACAATTAATCCTTTTAACTAATTCCCTATTCTTCTGGTGTCTTATTAAGAATCATTGATTGAGTTAAATATTAAATTTGGAATTTTATGTATCTGGCTTTCTTTATTAGAGATGGGATGCACTCAATCAACTTTATGGTATATCAACTGGAAATAGGTTTTCTTCCACAAATTTACTAAACATGTTCAAGTAGAAAAAATGCGTGATCTTAAAAAATAGTAACAATTCCTCATTTTGAAGATTTATCTGAGCAATAGGGTTATCACTTATGCAATTTTTTAAATTTACTTCCTAATTTTAAAGCATTGCTTTTTAAAAAAAAAAAAAAATAGCATAGTGTTTTCATTTGTACCCTATCTTATCTGTTAGATAAATGCTCCACTTATATTATTATGCTATTCTCTTTAAAAAAAAATATTCAATATATTTATACCAAATTTTCTAGAACTACATAAAGCATTCTTTATAATATATTCAGTTCCTTTAATATGTGGCAAATACTTTCTCTAAGCAATCATATATTAAATGTGAGTCTTCAGTGTAATATGGAAAATAAACATCTTTACAGAAACTTTATAATTTTTAATTTAATTGAGAAAAAGACTAACAAAGCTTTCAATATGCTGAAATTTATATTTAATTTTATACTTCAAATGGCAAATTTAATTGTTTAAATAATTCAGTTTGGTGTTTATTACATTTATTACTTTGTGACCATCAACTTCTTGCAATCTGTTTAACCAGTTTTTTTTATTAAAATGTCATTTGTTTTTAATCATTAAAACTTAAAAAATTAAGACTTGTGCTTATGAAGGCAGTTACTACATGATAGAAAATTAAAAATTATTTTATATTAATCATTCCTATATTACCAATGTAATATTGATATTTTTTATATGTGTAGTGATGTTTATTAAAGTTATAGCCATGGTAATTGCTTTCTAAGCAATTATCATGGCTATAACTTTGATGTAATTAAGAATATATTGCCCTTAGATATAAATACATTGAGAAAGGAAATTCTCTTATTGTGCTTTTAAACATACATTTTGCTTCATCAAATTGAAATGCTTAGTTCTCACTTTAAATTAGTATTTTTATATTATAATTTTTTTTTAATTTTATCAACAGGATGTGGATTTTTAGGCAGAAATTTAGTTGATTATTTAGTCACCAATGACTTAGTTTCTAAGGTAAGTATTCGAAAATTTTTTTAATTATTTATTTTTTCAGTATGTTATATTCAATACTTGTAATTTATAGTTATTTGCTTGTATTTGAATTAATTTAAAACAATTTTCATTTTGATTTGATGAAATAAAACTATAAATTTTACTTCTTTAATGTCTGTAATATATGGTCTATTTGTCTGTTCATGGTATATTTTATTATTTGTTCAGATTTATGTAATTATTTCTCATGTGTTATTAAATTTTAATTTATTGTTTTAATTATTTTCACTGAAATTCACACAGTATTCTATTTCTTTAACAGGTTCGAGTAGTTGATAAAGTGCCTCCACAAATAGCCTGGTTAAATACGCATCATCAGGTGAGAAATTAGGTACTTAAAATTTCTTTATATTGGTATACAGTATTAGTGAAAATTTTTTTCAATCCAGCTTAATAAATACAATTGTATAATTGTTTTAACTTTAGTCTTATTATTTAAAGTAAAGCATTACTTAATGAAATACATTAAATTTTCAAGTATTTAAGTTAATTATGTTTTAAAACTCTTGAACAAAAGTCCTTTAAAACTTTCGTAGTAAAATTGTTTATTTATATTTTTTAAATTTATAAAGTCTTTTACTTAAATCAATGCTTTCATTTAAAAAATAAATTGTAAAAATAATTAATTTTTGCATTCAAAACATGTAAGATTTTAATATTTTCAATATACTTAAAAAGTATCTGATGTTTATATAGGCTGTATGTTTATTCAAAAATATTTATATGTAGGGCAAAAGAAAAAAAATTATGTTGAAAAGTTTAATTTCTCTATAATTACATTTGTAAAAGTCTTATATTTAATTTTTGCTTACTTACCAAAATTAAACTTTTAAAAAGGCAATGAGTGTAAAGATACATTTATATTATTTCCAAAGAGTAATTCTTATTTAATATTTAATAATTGAAATACATTGAAGTACATAATAACCATGGTTTTTCAATACCTAAAACCATGATGGGAAACATAAATATAAGAGAATAAAATTGTTTTAGTCGGGTATCTGAAGGAAAAATTCTTCCAAATACTTAACCAAAGAAAAATAATGATATTTCTAATATGGCAAAGGTGAGATCTATAATGCTAAAGAAAACTTTTAAACTCAAAGGTATGTTTCAAGTATGTTAAACTGCTCAGTTTCAACCATAAATAAATTTCTTAACTCTGATTTGAATTATATGATTTTTTTTTCTAACTTAAGAATAGTTTGCTCTAATTTGTGCCTTTTTATTGCTATGAAAATGAGAAACGTTTCATTTTCGACTGGAGGAATTGATGGAAAGGCACCTACTTTGGCTTATTGAATGCCTTCAGGAATGACCTGAGATATTTTTTAAATACTATCAGTTTATAATATCTTTAACTCCCATTTGAAATACACAGCTCTTGTTAGGTACTGCCATTACTCTGACTACTTGACAGGAAATATTCTTGTAGTCAAGCTATAAATTATAAAAATTGGCATTTTTTTAATATTTTTGATAGTTTTTCAAGACACCAGTTGTATGGAAGAAATGTATGCATAGTTTTATGTTTAAAATTATAAATGCATTAAATACTCTGCAATTATTAATACATTTTATTTTTTTGTTTTTTGAAAATTCATAGAAAAGTTTTTAAAAAAGAAGGCAATCTGCTATTTCCAATGTGAGAAAAAGGGCCTTTATATTTTCAATTTTTATTTTAAATGTTTCCAAAATAATTTTGTTCTTAATTTGCATTTTTATTTTTTGTTCCTACAATTTAGGTAAATGCTTTATTAAAATGTCAATTTTAGCAAAATAATATCTAATAATACACATTTATACGTTAATCATCATCTATTTAGAATCATAATATATATTTATATGTAAAAAATTAGTAATTTGCATTATTTATTCAAAATTTGTAAAAGTCATGCCAAATCAAAATTTTTACAATGCAAATCTTATTTTCAAATTTATCATTATAATCTAAAATGTATTTTCTATTTTAAAATTTGTGTCAAATGTAGGTAGTAATAGCCAAACTTGTAATTTTATTTTTTATGACTTTTATATTTTGTGCATTGATTACATATTTTCTTATTGTAGGCTATCTTTGAAAACCCTATTGTTGAATTTAAAAGTGCTAATTTAATTAATCCAGGTTTGTTGTATTTCATTTTTATAACTTAAAAACATTCCTAACATTTTTTCTTTGTCTCCTATTTTAAATCTATTTTGCTGATTATATAGAACAGTGATTTTTACTTTAAATAAAGCATTAGATAAAAACATTAACCATTTGTTTAGTATTAAGGAAAGTATTTTATGTGTTAACCCTTTTTGTGTTCCAGGCGATGTAATAATTTGGTAACAAGTTAGGTGTTTCATTTTAGCTGTGAAGGCTGTAGTACAAAGCAAGTTTTCTATGCAAAACCTACTATGTTGATTTTTTTTTTAAAGTTAGACATTTTTCAAAAATATGATGAATAAAATAAATGAATTTGTAAATATTTTGTATGTAGAAACTCAAACATAATCAAGATTTATAAAACTCATGTATAGCATAAAAATCACTTTTTCTTTTTTGGGGGTGTAGAGTAGCAGTCTGTGGTACACTCTGGTTTATGCTAAATCTGCTACACAGGTATAATGCATTGTTTTTTCATTCATATGCAAAAATATTTACACATTAGTATGCTTCACTGCAATGCTCACTTAACTGCACTTTTCAGAAACCTGGCACAGTGTTCCATATGATGGAACATCTATAAAATCAAGATGGTAGGTACAATGGTTACCAAATTTTTACTGTACAGTATATAAGGTCTAAATACAGTCTACAATTTTTCCCTTAATATTTCAACTTTAAAAGATAGTGTGCCGGAAAGTGTTAAAGCATAATTAATTTAATTTAATGTTTTTAAAAAGTATGTTTAAAGTCATTTGATTTTATTAAATGCGTCAGTGATTCAGTTATAAAATCTAATTTGATCTAAAATTGTTGTGCATGGTTATTATTATATAAATAAAATTTTTAACTCTATCTTTTCTTATAAATTCAGTTTCTAACTTTTTTAAAACTTATATTTCTCAATTTCTGAAATGTATGTTGAGTGAATACTAATTATATACTATGTGATCTATACGTAGTATATATTTTGAGAATGAATTATGTTAGATGTAATTAATTTTTAGTAGCTAATGCTTTTAAGAATTTTAGTGATAAAATTTTACTAATCTGAAGTAAATTTAGATCAATATATATTCATATCAACAAAGTTTATACTGATGTAAAGTCTCTATTTATGTCTAAAAAATAATACTTTGAATGGCCATATCAGATTTTTATTTCACTTTAATTGTTAATAAAAATGCAAATAGTTTATTAAAAATAAATTAGAACTTATATAACTGCCCAACTATCACATGAAGTTGGAAATGCGAAATCGCCCGTTTCATTACAAATATCTTGCTTGCTTTTGTGGATCTGGTATCTAATGTATACCTTTGAGTCAACTAAGTTCTTACATTACTATAATACATGGTATTAATTAGCTACTCTCAGGATCATAAAGTGTAAGAATTAGTCAAGAAATGGAGTTGACCGTATTAGGAAACCACTGCTTATTAATTATTGTTTCTAATTCCCATTTGCAGGAAATCCTCAATTTATGTGTCACTCACAATAATTTGCACACAATAGCACTATTTTGTATAAATATACTATCTGACAATTCTAGTTTGCTGGAATGATGTAACAGGGCAATAGAAAAATTTTAAATGTTACCGTTGACAATATCTTTGTTAATAATGCTGCTGGAGTGATTTCTTTCAAAAATTATGGGTTCGGGGCATCTTATCTCTGAAGATCTTGCACCATTAAAATCAAATCCTACCTCTACAGAGTCTCAGTCTCAATGAACTAGTGTGTTTGAATTTAATTTTATATATTTTTACCGCCATTGTACTCATTCTTGAATTCTTAGTGTTTTAAGTTCAAGAGTAGTTGTTGTACTATCATCATGCTAATCATATATTTTCTCTGTTAACAATAGTAACATAATTATCTGATAATAACATAGTTGTCTGACAGCCTATGTGTCTGTCTGATATAGGCTGATCTCTCAATTTTACTGATTATAAGAGTTTCTGTTTATTTTAATACTGTTTATTTACCCAAGAATATTTGCTACCAACTAGCCAAACTTGTGACATTGTTGTAGTAGCAGTTGTCCATTTAAAATGATAATTAAGGTTGTATGAATTGTTTAAAGATAGTATCTCGTGTATTATTTCCAAAGCATTCTGTCAGCCAAAATTAGTGCCTTTCTTTTGGCTCTTTTTATCAAAATTGTGACATGTCTTGTTTCCATGGGAACTGATTTTCACAGACAAATTGGTAGGAACTGTTCTGGCAGTATTCTTTTCACATCTGCTACGTAACTTCTGCATCATGATCACTGAATTTAAAGAGGGAAAGCCAATTTATGGTTAGCAATATATATATGCTCAAATATTGCAAAAAAAAAATTAAGATGTTAACGAAAATCAATATTAAATTTTAAGAAAAATCTCATTTTAAAAAAAAAAATTTTTTTTTTTCAGTATCATGTCAAAAAGCGTTTGCTGATGAGGAAGGACCATATGATTTTGTCATTAATCTAGCAGCAGAAACTAAAATGGGTCAGACTGATGCTGTGAGTTTTATAAATAATTCTAATTCTTTATTAAAAGTATTATGTAACTGTCTAAATCTGCAATAATAATTTGCATACTTAATTTTAGATTTACAAGGAAGGAATTGTAAAATTAAGTATTAATTGTGCCAAAGAAGCTGTGAAGCATAAAGTTAGAAGATTCATTGAAATTTCCTCTAGCCACATTCATTCCAGTGAAAAAGTATTGCAATCAATTTGTCATCAAGTTATCTTTCTTTTTTTATATGAAACATATGTTTAAATGTAAAAAATTCTTATATAAGCTTTTTATTCATTCAGACACCCATTAAAGAATCTGCTAAACCTGAGCCATGGACAGTTATGGCAAGATTTAAATTGCAAGTGGAAGAAGAGCTTTCAACAGTGCAAGATCTTGATTATGTTATTCTTCGGCCTGCAATCGTTTATGGCATTGGAGATAAAACTGGCATAAGTAAGAGTTTACCTTTTCAGAATGAATTTTTCGAGTGTATGTTTAACTATATTTTTTGAGTAGAATTGTTATTGTTTTAAATTCTATTAATATTTAATTCAATTTTCATTCAAATAATGTCAGGAAAAATATGGCTTACATTTATATTTTATGAATAAGTTAAGTATTTTCTTTTGATTATCTGTAAAATCTGACTCCAGTTTTAAAGATATTTTAGTAATATAATGAAGTTTACCTTAGCATTGTTAATTTCAAATCGTTAAAACTCCATAAATGTAAATACTTGCAGACTCAATGCCATTTTTAATCTAGCTGGGGAAAAAGCAAATATTGTATTGAAAAAATATAAATAGTTAAAATTTCATAGTTTTCATTAATTTGTTTTAATTTACTTAAAATATATGACAATATTTTCCTCTAGTAACTTACGCTATATAAAGAAAATATCCATTTAATAAATGCCATACATTTATTAATGATCCATTTATACGTTTTAATTAGAAAAAATCTAGATTATAATTTAAATTTAACCTTTTTAAAATTCGAAAATCATTGACATTTTTTAATTTTTTGTTGTATAGAATTTTTTTTCAGAGAATGTTATTGATAAGTAATTTTGCCTCTTTCAATCTTGCTCTCTAGTCTTTCTGTAATATTTTTGAAATTTCACTGAAACTCATTCTGAATTTAATATATTAAAGTTAGATAGTATCAGCAGTTCCATATTTTAAAGTTATATATGTTGGTAATCTGTTACGTAATTATTAGTAACTATTGTTTCCTTTTATATTTTAATTCCATCTTAGAAGCTGGAAAAACTAAGTTATTAAATCTAAATAAGTATATACTATGAAAAATTTTAATTGTGGAAATAAAAATGCAAAGCATTTAAAATTAATTTGAATGTAAAGAAATTTAAATATATTGAATGTTTCGCATAAAAGTGTAAAATATTTATTTACTTATATTAATAACTTGCATAAAAAATTGTGATATTTTTTATTCCTCTTTATTTTTCAAGTATTTTAATTGAAGTCAAAATGTGGTTCTTAAACAAGTTATTGGAGGCACATAATATGACTGGTTTCTTTCATGAACATTATTTATTCATTAGCTATTTTCTTTATATTTTTCTCAAGTTGAAAATATGTATTTTATATCTTTATCTCAAGTGAAAATATGTATTTTATATTTTATATCATATGACTATACATATTTGTAAAAGTACTTTAAATTATATATTTGTTCTTATGTATATGTATCTTTCAAAAATGTATTCATCAAAATAAATTTTCTTACTTTTATGTAAAATCTAGGTGATTGTATATCATTAAAAATGAATTTACTTAGATATCTAATATACGTATAGTGTCAGATAATTTTTCAATCTTATACTATTTATGATTTTATCTAATACTTACTAATAGTTACTTTTTATCTAATATTATAATTGTATAAAGAAATTTTGATACAATGCTTTTTAAAATTTGTTTTTTAACTTTATTATGAGAATTTTTTTTAACAGTTCATCAAATTTTATATTAAAAAATAAGTATTCATGATTAACCAGTTGGTTTTATAAATAATTCTCCTAGATATTTTTTTTTTTACATAACTTTGAAAAATTTCTGTGTATAATTATAGATGGTGAAAGTACTGAGAGGGCAAAATAATTTTTTGACTTTCTGTGTTATATCTATAATCACTTTTTTTAAATTATTTAAGAATTGTCATTTTTAAAATTTTGAAGGCATAAAGATAGAAAAGTTTGCATTTTGCTGCATGTTCTTTTTGTGGTTAGTTTTGATTTTTAGGTTTTTAGTTTGTTTTTAATGAAGTATGACTTAACATTATAATCTGAATTTCATTATAATTTGAACATTATAATCTGCTTATAACATTTTGCAAAAAATTTACATTTTTAAATACATACAATTCATGTTATTAATTAAATTTACTAACTCAGAAATGTAATTGATTTTACATTTAAGCATGATAAATAGATGGTAAAAATTCTAATTAATTTTTTAGTGCCTAGATTGGTTGTTGGTGCCGTTTATAAACATTTAGGAGAAATGATGAAGGTAATAATAAAGGCTTTAAAATATTTTTTATGTGAATAACTTCTGTGTTTTACTTTTCTATTATGAACATAAATTACCTTAAAAATTATTTAAATTTTAAAAGAAAGGATTTTTAATCTTTGTAAGTATTAATTTTTAAAAATGTTGTATCCATAAATGAAATTGTTGCGTTAATTTAATCATTATTTTTTTTAAAAGAATATTTTCAAAATCAAGTTTTTGTTTCATTAAAAGAAAGGTGTACTTACTCGATAGACTAATTTTATATAATTACATTAATATTATCATTCTATTATAAATTAATATTAATTTGGTTTAATTATGAAACTATTAACAAGCTATAATATTAGCATAAGAAATGAAGTTGTAAATAATGTATGGCTATAATATATTGAGGATTAACTCTATTATTAAAATACATAAATCAAATTTCTATTTTTGGTTGATTATTATCCATATAACCTATGGATTTATTCCAAATAGCATTAATGTTTCATAAACCTGCCATTTATGAATTATTACTTAATAATGACAAATCTTTAATGCATTATTGATGAGTACTCATTGACGCTTAATATTTAGTTACAAAAACAATTTAAAAGAAGTGTTAATCTTACTACATCATACTTAACCTAATTTAAATTTTTATCTGTCTGTAGGCAAATATATTTTTGACAGTCCATAAACTTAATACACATAGCATTAACCTTTCATAATGTGATTTTTTTATATTTTTCTACAGCTTTCCTATTGACATAAATTGATGTTATCCTTTCTAATAGGTCATTGTTGCTGATTATTTTGTATTATACAGTTAGCCTTTATTCTGCTAATACATTTTACAAATAATATTAATCAGTTAAAATTTATATGTTCATGAATTTTAATTACATGAATAAGTATTTTTATTTTATTTAGTTATTGTGGAACAAAGATGTAAAAATGCATACTGTTAATGTATTAGATGTCAGTAGAGCAATTTGGCATGCTTGTTTGCATGGGAAATCAGGTGAAATTTATCATCTCGTTGATAAAGGTGATACAAGTAAGTAAATTTTCGCAGAATTATTTGTAATTATTGAATTTAAAAGTTTCTAAGAAATACAAAAACTTACTCTTTTCAGTAAATTTACATAAAACTTAATTTATTTTTATTCTTTCAAAATATTTATAATATCATTTGAAATGTTCTTTATTTTGTTTGTTAATGATGGAAACAATTTATTTTTGTATTCTAAACAGTTATGTATAATAAATCTTTTTATTATTATTTAAATATTTTTATTGAATTATTCATTATTTTTATTGGTTTAATTATGGTTTATTTTTCAAACCTGCAAACTAAGTGAATATGAATTAGTTAAGTTGTCTTCTCATTGATAGGGATCCATCAACATAATTATATTTAGTATTGTCTATTCTATTGTTCAGCTGTATTTTCAAAATCTTTGTGCTTTTATGTGTTTCATATAAGTTCTTTCTTATCAACATTTTAATAAGAAAAAGCCAATAGTTTGATTTCTTTATATTTGCTGGATTCATATTTATCTTGACTCAAAAGGAAAAGTATAAATTCTTTTAATACGAACTTACTTTGAATGTGTATAATATTATCTTGAAATTTAGCATAGAACTATTAAGCTCAAAGCATTAGTTTTAAAAATTGGGATGTTAGGTTAGGGGTCAATCTGTAAACCTTAAGTTATCAATAAAATTATGTAAACTTCTTCAATCCTGTTTCGTAATGCCTTTGTCAGACGAAATCACTTGATTTTGATATAGAAAAAGCTTATGATAGAACGTGGAGACATGGTATTCTCCTCACAATGTTTGAGTTAGGATTTCGGGGTAATCTACCTGTTTTTATCCAGAATTTTTTAGCATTACATATTTTTAAAGTCCGCATTGGATCGACTTTCTCAAGTCCTTTTACACAAGCTGAAGGAGTACCTCAGGGTAGCATTTTAAGTGTTATTCTTTTTAATCTCCATATAAGCAATATTTTAAATACCCTTCCACCTTCCATTCATGGTTCATTATATGTGGATGATCTACAGATTTCCTGTCAAGGTTCCAGTATTCCTATACTCGAACGAAAATTA
>JAPDSC010007646.1:0-27154 GCA_026290005.1 Latrodectus geometricus | reverse complement strand
ATATAATAAAAAGGAACATCTTAATTATACATTTATATAAAGTAGATTGTGCAGAAAATTCCATAAAAAGCCATTATAAATACATTTATATTATTTGTTTATAACATAATAAACAAATTTTAAGAACTTTTTACATTTTAGTAGTATAAACATGCATAAAAAAACTATTAAATCTGAATACAAAAGAACAGAGGTAACTAACATGACACATATTCAATGAATTACATAACAATATTTAACTCAAATTACATAACAAAACCCTATTATTTTCTCTAAAAAATATTGTGCATTGTAAATAAAAAAAGTTCATTAACTGAAACAAAAATAACAAAATTTAACCACAATAACATGTAATGAACAATATTAAACAAATTGTTCCCAAATGAATAGGTAACAGCAGTATTAAAACAACTTTATGTTAGTACCATATATACACTAATGTTGCATTAAATGACTGTTGACTGAGAGTCAATTGGTTTAAATGAAAATCAATTGCATATTTTAAACTATAAGTAATTAACAATAAATTATACTAGATTTATGATTATCAAAATGTGCTAATTGCACAAAAGTGATAAACTCTGTGCTGATTGCAAAATGCAAAAAAGCTCATATTTCACCTGAAATTTTCTTGATTGATTTGAGGCATACAAGGCTTAATGATGCAATAGTAAATAAAATGTGACAACATTTTTTTAAATCCTTATTTTAGATAAAAATTATAATGGAAACATTAAATAATGTAAATCGTGTAATAAAATTATATTAAGCCACAAGAAATTACATTACTTATTGAATTATAATTTTTTTCCTTATCTAGAAACACTAATAACAAAAATGAAAATTATATAAAATTTATAAAATAATAATAAAATTCAATTAAAAAATATCAGTAATATTTCCAAATAATTCTATTCTTAACACCTTGAAAATTTTTTAATATTCACTTAAAATATTTTATAAAAAGTAGAATTTATGGATTTCAAATATATTTATAAACATAAAAATGAAACACTTTCATACATCATATATAAATAAACTTCCAAACTGCCGCTAAGTAATAAATTAAAGGATTAAATTTAAATGATTATACCTCTATGCTAGATGGCACCAAATAGAATAATTTTAGATCCTGAAGATAAATAATTTACTTTAAAATTATTTATTAATAACAAAAAATAAGAATGTAAGTAATTTGTATCTCCTAAACATTATAAAGCAAATATGAGATCATACATTTAATATGGATTGAGGTAGTGTTTCCAGTTTCTAAATAATTTCTTTTGTCTAAATTATGCTTTTTCTGTTAATTAATGAAAGAGTTTTAAAAAAGTATTGGTCAAAGGTTTTAGAAACAGAAACATGAATCTGAAACACATTTTGTGCAAGATGGTTAAATTAATAATAAAATTTAAAACCATTGCATGGTACTAAATAAGAGCTTTAAATTTAATGCATAACATTAAACCTAACTTTTTAAGTAAATAATCACTTATATCAGTAAGTTAAAACTGAATCAAATTTGTAAATAAAATAAATTTTAAATTAAATATATATAATAAAAAAAGTGAATAGAGAAAAATGAGGCTTGTAGAAGACAAAATATCATTAATTTTGAACAAAGAAATATATTCTTAAATATATTCAAAAGGGGAAATTTCACTTAATACAAATAAAAATTTTAAATTGTTTTTATTTTGTTCTGGAAACAAAAAAGATTAATTTTTAGAGTGTTTTCATTAATTTTAGTACATACTATTTTCATCAAAAAGGAAAATAAAAAACTAATATAAATCATTAGGAATTGTATATGAAAAATGGTAATTTTAAATTAACAAATTTGATGTATGTTGTAAATTAAAGAAATAAAAATCATAATATTTATGAAAAGCTAAGTTGCTTTGTCACTAGTTACTTTTTGTGCAAATAAGGAGCAGAGCACCAGTTTGAAGCAAATTGCAAACCACTTCAAACATGTATGCTTGAAGTGAACTAAGGAACTGATGATTTAAAAAACTAAAAGACCATTTACCATCTTGAATAAAAAGGTTAAGAAAATTCTGTTTAAAAATATAGAAAATTAAATAAACTCTGAAATTTATCAGTGATTTCAAATATGACTATACACTATTTTCCTTGTCACTTTTTAATTTTATAAAATATGGTAATTAAATCAATACAGAATTAGATTTATATAAATAGTGTTAAAAAAATGTAAACCAATTTCAATTGAATTTAGATTTTTTACAATGTAATACAATAGACTATAAATTTGTCCTTGTTATTTCATTGAGTGAGCAATACAAAATTAATATTTCAGAAAATAAAGGGAATATTTAACCAAACGTTTGAACGAACTTTCCTACCTCATCTTAAAACAAACAATTGCAAAATGTACTAAAGTTATATTTTTTAATTAGCAATAAGTCAATGAAATTTAAAAATGTAATAAAGAAAAATATAATTCATCAATTAACAGGAATGCTTAAATGTTTTCACAATATTTAACTTCATAATAAATTCTACTAAAAGCAGTTTTGCTTTATTTATGCATTAGCAATTTTAAAATAAATTTTGTATACAAAAACACAGCATAATAATTAAATTTTCCTATTGAATTAAGTCTAAGAAATTCCTAAAAAATCAAAAATCCCATAAAAATAATCATTGGTGAATAAGTAATTGACATAGAAATGAAAAAATTTTCCAAATTAATAATTCCATAAATATAAAACTTCATCATCAAGTCCATTGTAATTAACTATTGTAAACTACACCAAGTCATATTAAAGTGTGAATTCTGATATTTAAAATCCACATGAAGAAACAAGGTTAAATAAAAAAATTAAATGACATGTTACAAAAATTTCAGATAAATAAAAGTTAAATGAAATTTTTATAATATTATAGAAAAAAGTAATACTTTAAAAGAAACAGAAAATGCAGTATATGATCGGGATTGAAGATAGAAAAAAAATGAAATTAACATTTATATAAAACACAATTTCATAATAGAAAATAAAAACATCAACAAAAGAGTAACAAATGAATTATATTTCGACCACAATTACATATTTCAAGCTTTTAATTTTCTACAATTTTAAGGCATTTATTTTTAGAAATTTTTTATTTAAATTTTAACACTATGATTGTGCTTGTAATACTTTTGAGTAATTTAGGCAACATACAATACTGAAAGTATGATTGATAATTTTTGAAATCAAATATTGATAATTTATAAGACCAATGATCTTGGAAATAGTCCCATTCGTACATAATCACCAAGAACCTGAAAAAAAGCAATTTAAATGATTAGGTTTTTAAATAGAAAATTATTCATAAAAATATTTATAATATAGAAAAACATTTTAAAACGATTTTATTTCTCTGATACAAATTAAATACTACATTTTCAGAATTAAAAAAAAAAGTTTTTAAGTCACCCTTTTTTTGTAGAACATTTATCTTTGTTGATGTAGTTCTGCCACCATGGAATTTTTAAAATAAAATCAGATTTTTCCTTTTATATAACAATGCTATTTATAAATTAGACTGGTTAAAAAATTATATTAATGTAATTTTAAAAATCTTTTTTTCTGATTAATTCTAGTTCATGATTAAATGAATTTATTTAAAATTGAATAATCATATACATTATTTTGTTGCTAAAAGAAGAAATGCTAGTAAATCAATTTTTCAGGTGAGAAAATGCTGTCAAATTGTGCCTGTAGTATGACTAGAATATGCTTTATAATCATTAGCTTTTTGTTTTATTCTATCTTTTCTCTATATTTACCTATATACTATCTATTTCATCCCTATTTACTATAACAAAATTTATGAAGGGATTATTGTAAACATGCAACAAAAGGGTTATAAAAATCCAAGTTAAAGGAACAAGGCTGCAAGACAAAACACTTGTTTTTATGAAATATAATCATTGATAGTTTCCTTTAAAAATAATAAAAGTTTCTAGTCTAAGTCTCAAGAAAATATATAAAATAAAAACATTTCTATTACATTATGCTACACACATTTTAGATATGTTGAATGGAAGCAAAAAAATCACAGAAGGGATTTAAATAAACTCTATTCTTAACACACACACTCATGAACAGTAGATTTCATAATTCTAATATAGAAAATACTCTAATCCAAGTTAAATGAAAAATTATTCTAAGATAAGAAATAGATATGTTACCGTGAAAGTCCGAAATCTGGAGAATGTCGACATTCGCTGGTGAATGTAAACATTCACGTAGTCGCTTGGTGTATGTCCGAAATATTTGCTAGATATCCTCATTTCTCACTTACACCGGCAAATGTCGACATCCACAATGCACTAATGGTGAATCTTGAATATGCGTTTCATCTCTCCGTATCCGGATAGGAGAAATGCAGATTTGCATTTTCTTATCTCAGTATTTCAGGCGTGAAAAACGTCACATGTGTGACGTAACTTATCGCCTCTCTTAGAAAGGAGGAGTGACTAATCACGGTCAGTAGAGGATTTTTAACCCGCGGGACAAACCTGACAACAAACAAATTAAAAACAAATTAAATGCTCTAGGCCGCACCTCTTTGTTGACGTTGCCTTCTGTTATCTCCTTTTCGAGCTCTTTAATCATCTTTTCAAATTCCACCAAAGCTTGTCTGTGATTGTCGACATATACCGGCAAGTCCGAAAGTGCAAGAAATGTAATCAATTGTACGGTCTTTCACCAACGTTTTTGGTATGTGTTGACATTCACCGGTGAATGTCGACATTCTCTGATTTCGGTCTTTCACGGTAACAGATATACATTTCAGAATTTAAAGAAATTATTATATATTTCTTGGCAGGATATGCCAATAGCTAACCTTGTTAAATCAAATTTATATCAGCAATATTTTTTTTCTATAACAGATAAAGCATTCCTTGCATTATCATTATTTTTTAAACATTCAATATCAAATCTCACATTATATATCATAAAACTGAATCCAATATACTTAAATTTTTTAACAGATAAAACTAATAGCTATAACTTATGCTGAGAAATAAATAAATGAAAAAGAATTTTTAATAAAAACATTTTAATTAAACTTTATTCAATTATATATATATATATATATATATATATATATATATATATATATATATAAAATAAAAATAAATCTTACCTCAAGTACTTTCTCTTTTGATAAACAGGGAACTGCATAAGTGAATCCTGTTGCTTCAAACTTGCTACCATCTAAATTCAAATGCTTATGATAAAGTAACTCCTAAAAAATAGAAAGAATATGCAATAACAATTTTACTACAAAACTAGGCGTATGAGTGGTTGGTATTTATATTGCTTTACATTTATGATAATGAGGATTCCTATTTCATCGTAGAATAAAAAGTGAATTAGTTTTCTAGATGAGATTAAAAAATATGACCTATTTTTGAGTCTTTTATACAATTAAATTAACAGTACGTACAGAAACTTTGGAAAAATTATAGCACAATTTAGCTTTAATAATTATAATAAGTTATTAAATTCAACCACAAACTAAATACTTAAATATTACAAGATACATATATTAGTAATATGTATTATAAGGGACAGCACTTAAAAGAGAATTCACTTAAGAACAACGAAACTTTAAATATAACATTGATAGACACAGCCTGCTTCACGTAAGATAAATCTTTTGAAAGTTGGACTATAGAAAGACATGCACAGTATATACATAATCTATGTGCACTAAATAGTAACTTAAAGAGAGTATAAAAGCTTATACTTCATGATAAGATATTTTGCAAAAAGATCGTCAATTTTTAATTGGTATTTTTGACAGATATTTTTATATCTCCTAGTATTGGAGAAATGTATGAATGGAGATAGCATAATATTATACAAAAAATAGAAATATGATACATACATAATCGTAAGCATAAAAATAGTAAGCCATTTTAAAGATGATTTATTCACTTGGATTAATATTTAAGATGTATTACAATTGTGATTGAATAATAAATATCATAGACAAAAAACTGGAATTCAAAGAATGGTTTAGTTTGTTTGGTGCCCAACTTTTTGCGTATAAGAGCTAATAAAACAGTGATCTACAGTTTAAAGTGAATTCCAAAAAATTACAAACATCCGAACTTGAATAGGATTACCCACAAACTGGTGAACCAAAGGCCTGAGTGCTAACCATTTGGGAGCCAGCTTGGAAAAGGTCAAAGAATAAGGCTATTTTAATAATTCATAAATAAACTAGGATTTAATAGGATTTTATTAAAATTTTTTAGGTAAACAAAATTTTAAGTTTACAAATTGAAAACAACTGGTTAAATGAAATTTATGAATAGATAAAATTTAGAAACCTAATAGTTAATTTTGTTTCCTAAGTTAGTAAATTCTGAAAAATAGCTTTAAGTAACAAATTTTTTTAAAATTTCTAGTTCTATTTTAACCTGCCATTTTATTTGAAAATTGTCAATCCCCCACAGCCAAAAACAGGTACTTAAAAGAAAAATGAGCTTAATCACATGTACTTAATTCTTATACAATATGCATAATTCTTATACAATATATCAAGTAGTTTTGGGGGCATTACTGAAAGTGGTAAGATTTAAGTCTAAGTTAGAAGCTAAATAAAATATATTTTTCAAAATGTTTTTATTTTTACTATTATACCCCATTCTATTAGACCTTTTTTCTGAATTTTTAATAACAGAAAATTAACATTTTCAATTTTAAATGAGTCAACTATTGTTTAATATCATATTTAATTTCTAAATAATAATTTTTCAATTGTCATTTTTATAATTTTCAATAAAATTATTAAATTTTAACTATGACTCATTTGCAGAGTTTCTCACATTTCTCATACCAATTATCCAGTTTTAAAGGTTGAGTTCATGAATTAATTTTAAAGATTTGCTTAATACTACATAATTAACTAATTGTTCTATGAAAACAAATGTATTAAAAAATAATGCCAACGATTTGATTTTTGACAAATTTAACATACCTGATGTAAATATGGATTAAGAGGAGTATTTTCTATTCCATCTTTAGAGCAAGCTTCAGCCCAAGGTCCTAAATGTTTGTCATTTATATCATCTACAAGGGTAGACATATCTAACTATAAAAATAAAAACATTTAAATAATTTCAAAATGCTTTTCCACTTAATTTTTATTTATTTATAAACATTAAAAATATATTTTATGTTTCCTTTTTGTATCAAAATAGATACAAAATGAATTATTGTTGAAAGTTCAGATGAAAGAAATATTCCTAATATATTAAATAATATTTTTCTATGTAACATAATGAATTAAAATAAAATTTACTAGTAAAGCAAATTCTAGATTTAAGATTCATAGCTATGAATGCTTCTAGAAATATTACATTATTAATAAACTGCAATATTAAATTCCTGGAATTTATATTCTAATATTATAAAAGTATACACCTAAAAATGTTATTAACTTTTTGTTTCACATTTATATGGTGGATATATATATATATATAGTGGATCCCACTATGAACACCAATGCTTGAGGTAAGAATTGAATTTATGAAATATTAAACTCAAAGCCAGAGTGCTAACCATTCAGCTGCAAACTCAGCCAGTAAATCTGCTCAGATCTTTATTTATAAATATAATTTAAATTTATTATCATTTAAGTGTCATTTGTTAAGAAACTACTCAAAATACTGAAAATGTAGACTTTTTTACTAAATTTTGATTAATTTCTTTTTATTATTATCTTCTTTTATTTTTAAAATTACATTACTAATAACTTACTTTGGCTAAAGTTGACATGGAAGTCCCAAAATAGTCATGATTGATATTGAATATATCTGAAACTATATCAGTTATTTTTCCTTGAGCTAAAAAAAGGGAAACTTATAATTTATTTTATATAATGAAAAAATATGTAAACAATGAATACATTTAATCAAATATTAAAGAAACATAAGGTACAAAATTTGATGGTTAATAAACTATATTTACTTTTTTCACATATCTAAGTCTTCTTAGTTGGCTTTGTTCAGATACATTAATACTCATTTCTTTCACTAATTTTATACTTACCAACTGACAAAGGTAATGCTAATATTTTAAATCTTAGTTTTGATAAAGAGTGGAAAGTTCAAAAACAATAATAGATTCTTTATGCAAAAAGATTTATTTGTAAAATCTACTTTACAATAAACCGTTTACTATGCATATATTGAATATATAGAGATATTTTATGACAATACTACTTGATACTTTGGATAACATAACAGGGGAAAAAATAATAAATAAAAATTTTTCAACCATAACACTAAATTTGAATTTTTATCAACAGCGCAAATATTCAGTCAGAAAAGTCCAGAAATTCTGAGTAGAACACACAAATAACGATTAATAGTATAGGTAAAGAAAAAAAATTGACAGTCAGCAATAAAGAAAATAAGTATCATAGAAAACCAAAAAGATTTTGTTGTTGTTACATATGACATTTGGCGGGGTGTATAACAAATGTTCTTTTTTTAGGTTTGTTAGAGTATTGTTAGAGTACTTCTGGGTAAGGTTTGTCTTTTGCACAGTTAATGTTCAGTCAGAGATTAAGGACAAAATTACCCATTAATAATAAATTGCTAAATGTGGAGATGTTTGGAAAGACACCAAAATTATTAAACTTATGTCAAGAAAAACTTTGATAGAAAAAATTAAACATTACAATTAGGTGATAACGTGTGTATATGGAATTTTAAGAATAAAATTTGGAAACAAGAATTGTAATTTCTGCAAATAGAAACCCAAGCTTTTATAATTTGTGAGCCTCAAATATTAGTGTTATCACAAGAATTAGAAAATGTTTAAAATTATCAAAAATTAAAGATATTCTGAATCTCATTAAGTTTACTTAGATTTTATATTTAATAGTGATTAATAATAAGGCTTCAGTGGCTCAAAAATAATTCACTTGTCAAGAATTCATCAAATGTATTGAACTCTCAAATTAATATTCATAATCAGACTAGATCAGGACGTGCTGTCAAATTTCCTCCACACTTACAGGATTATTATAGATTTAAAAGCTAAAAAGGAGATGTAATATGATTGATATATAAATAGTGTATTCAATAATTTATAAGTGTATAAGCTGTATCTGACATCAGTTGGTACTGGTTTTTTATTAGTTGATTGCTATGCCATGTTATTAGAGAGCAGACAGAATTCATAACTTACTTTTGTTGTAATTAATAGAAGTTGTTTAATCTCCTGATTACCTGTCTTTAATACATTACAAAATCATTGTTGAAAGCGTGGTTATGAAACAGGATTAAAGAAGTTTACATAATTTTATTGATAACTTAAGGTTTACATATTGACCCCAAACCTGACGTCCCAATTTTTAAAACCAATGCTTTGAGCTTAATAGTTCTGTGATAAATTTCAAGATATTATATACATTCGAAGTGAATTTGTATTAAATTAATCCATACTTTTCCTTTGGAGTTAAGATAAATATAAATCCAGCAAATTCAAAGAAATCAAACTACTGGCTTTTTCTTATTAAATGCTGATAAGAAAGAACATATATAAAACACATAAAAGCACAAAGATTTTGAAAATACAGCTGAACAATAGAATAGATAATACTAAATATAATTATGTTGATAGATCCCTATCATTGGTAAGACATCTAACTTAACTAATTCATATTAACTTAGTTTGTGCAGGTTTGAAAAATAAAGCATAATTAAACCAATAAAAATAATAATTCAATAAAAAGATTTAATATACATAACTGTTTAGAATACAAAAATAAATTGTTTCCATCATTATAACATACAAAATAAAGAACATTTTAAATAATATAAATATTTTGAAAATATAAAAATAAATTGAGTTTTATGTAAATTTACTGAAAAGAGAGCCTTTTTGGTATATCTAAGAAACTTTTAAATTCAATAATTAGAAATAATTCTGCAAAATTTTACTTACTTGTATCACCTTTATCAACAAGATGATAAATTTCACCTGATTTACCATGCAAACAAGCATGCCAAATTGCTCTACTGACATCCAATACATTAACAGTGTGCATTTTTACATCTTTGTTCCACAATAACTAAATAAAATAAAAATACTTATTCATGTAATTAAAATTCACGAACATATATAAATTTTAACTGATTAATATTGTTTGTTTAATGTATTAGCAGAATAAAGGTTAACTGTATAATACAAAATAATCAGCAACAATAACCTATTAGAAAGGATAACATCAATTTATGTCTCTAGGAAAGCTGTGGGAAAATATAAGAAAATCACATAATGAAAGGTTAATACTATGTGTATTAAGTTTATGGATTGTCAAACATATTTGTCTACAGACAGATAAAAATTTAAATTAGGTTAAGTATGATGTGGTAAGATTAACACTTCTTTCAAATTGTTTTTGAAACTAAATATTAAGTGTCAATGAATAATGCATTAAAGATTTGTCATTATTAAGAACTAATAATTCATAAATGCCAGGTTTATGAAACATTAATGCTATTTGGAATTAATCTATAGATTATATGGATAATAATCAATCAAAAAAAGAAATTTGATTTATATATTTTAATAATAGAGTTAATCCTCAATATATTATAGCCATACATTATTCAAAACTTCATTTCTTATGCTAACATTAAAGCTTGTTAATAGTTTCTTAATTAAATCAAATTAATATTAATTTATAATAGAATGGTAATATTAATATAATAATATAAAATAAGTCTATCTAGTACGTACACCTTTCTTTTAATGAAACAAAAAATTGATTTTGAAAATATTCTTTTAAAAAATGATTAAATTAACACAATAATTTCATTTATGGATACTTCATTTTTAAAAATTAATATTTACAAAGATTAAAATCCTTTCCTTTAAAATTTAAATAATTTTCAATGTAATTTATGTTCATAATAGAAAGGTAAAACACAGAGAAGTTATTCATATAAAAAATATTTTAAAGCCATAATTACCTTCATCATTTCTCCTAAATGTTTATAAACGGCACCAACAACTAATCTAGGCACTAAAAAAACCAATTAGAATTTTTACCATCTATTTATAATGTTTAAATGTAAAATCAATTACATTTGAGTTAATAAATTTAATTAATGACACGAATTGTATGTATTTAAAAATGTCATAAGCAGATTATAAGGTTCAAATTTTAAAGTGATACTTCATTAAAAACAAACTAAAAACCTAAAAATTAAAATTAATCACAAAAGGAACATGTAGCAAAATACAAACTTTTCTATCTTAATGTCTTTAAAATTTTAAAAATGCCGATTCTTAAATAATTTGAAAAAAGAGATTAGATATAACATAGAAAGTCAAAAAATGATTTTGTCCTCTCAGTACATTCACCATCTATAATTATATGCAGAAAATTTTCAAAGTTATGTAAAAAAAAAAAAGTATCTTAGGAGAATTATTTATAATAACAACTGGTTAATCATGAATACTTATTTTTTAATATAAAATTTGATGAACTATTAAAAAAATTTTTCATACTAAGATTAAAAAACAAATTTTAAAAAGCATTTTATCAAAATTTCTTTATACAATTATAATATTAGATAAAAAGTAACTATATAAAGAAAAGTATAAATAGTATAAGATTGAAAAATTATCTGACACTATACGTATATTAGATATCTAAATAAAATCATTTTTAATGATATACAATCACCAAGATTTTACATAAAAATAAGAAAATTTATTTTGATGAATACATTTTTGAAAGATATATATACATAAGAACATTTATATAATTTAAAGTACTTTTACAAATATGTATAGTCATAAAGATATAAAATACATATTTTCAACTTGAGAAAAATATAAAGAAAATAGCTAACGAATAAATAATGTTCATGAAAGAAACCAGTCATATTATGTGCCTCTAATAACTTGTTTAAGAACCACATTTTGACTTAAATTAAAATACTTGAAAAATAAAGAGGAAAAAAAAATATCACAATTTTTTAAATTATTAATATAAGTAAATAAATATTTTACATTTTTATGAGAAACATTCAATATATTTAAATTTCTTTACATTCAAACTAATTTTTAATGCTTTGCATTTTTATTTCCATAATTAAATTTTTTCATAGTATATACTTATTTAGATTTAATTACTTAGTTTTTCCAACTTCTGAGATGGAATTAAAATATAAAAGGAAACAATAGTTACAATAATTATATAACAGATTATTACCAACATATATAACTTTAAAATATGGAATTACTGATACTATCTAACTTTAATATATTAAATTCAGAATGAGTTTCAGTGAAATTTCAAAAATATTACAGAAAGACTAGAGAGCAAGATTGAGAGAGGCAAAATTATTTATCAATAACATTCTCTGAAAACAAATTCTATACAATAAAAATTTTGAAAAATGTCAATGATTTTCGAATTTTAAAAAGGTTAAATTTAAATTATAATCTAGATTTATCTAATTAAAACGTATAAATGGATCATCAATAAATGCATAGCATTTTTTAAATGGATGTTTTCTTTATATAGCATAAGTAACTACAGGAAAAAATTCTCATATATTTTAAGTAAATTAAAACAAATTAATGAAAACTATAAAATTTAAACTATTTATAAGTTTTGCAATACAATATTAGCTTTATCCCCAACTAGATTAAAAATGACATTGAGTCTGCAAGTATTCACATTTATGGAGTTTTAACGATTTGAAATTAACAATGTAAAGGTAAACTTCAGTATATTACTAAAATACCTTTAAAATTGGAGTCAGATTTTACAGATAATCAAAAGAAAATACTTAATTTATTCATAAAATGTAAATGTAAGCCCTATTTTTCCTAACATTATTTGAATGAAAATTGGATTAAATATTAATAGAATTTGAAACAAGAGCAACTCTACTAAAAAAATATAGTTAAACATACACTCGAAAAATTCATTCTGAAAAGGTAAACTCTTACTTATGCCAGTTTTATCTCCAATGCCATAAACGATTGCAGGCCGAAGAATAACATAATCAAGATCTTGCACTGTTGAAAGCTCTTCTTCCACTTGCAATTTAAATCTTGCCATAACTGTCCATGGCTCAGGTTTAGCAGATTCTTTAATGGGTGTCTGAATGAATAAAAAGCTTATATAAGAATTTTTTACATTTAAAAATATATTTCATATAAAAAAGGAAGATAATCTGATGACAAATTGATGACAATACTTTTTCACTGGAATGAATGTGGCTAGAAGAAATTTCAATGAATCTTCTAGCTTTATGCTTCACAGCTTCTTTGGCACAATTAATACTTAATTTTACAATTCCTTCCTTGTAAATCTAAAATTAAATATGCAAATTATTATTGCAGATTTAGATAATTACGTAATACTTTTAAATAAGAATTAAAATCATTTATAAAACTCACAGCATCAGTCTGACCCATTTTAGTTTCTGCTGCTAGATTAATGACAAAATCATACGGCCCTTCCTCATCAGCAAATGCTTTTTGACATGATACTGAAAAAAAAAAATTTTTAAAAATGAGATTTTTCTTAAAATTTAATATTGATTTTTGTTAACATCTTATTATTATTATTTTTTCTGCAATATTAGCACATTATTATATATATATCTATTGCTAACCAATAAATTGGCTTTCCCTCTTTAAATTCAGTGATCATGATGCAGAAATTATGTAGCAGATATGAAAAGAATATTGTCTGACTACTGCGAGAACAGTTCCTACCAATTTGCCTGTGCCAGTCAGTTCCCATAGAAACAAGACATGTCTCAATTTTGATAAAAGGAGCCAAGAGGAAGGCACAAATTTTGGCTGACAGAATGCTTTGGAAATAACACAAGAGATACTATCTTAAACACCAACAATTCATACAACTTTAATTATCATTTTAAATGGACAACTGCTACTACAACAATGTCACAAGTTTGGCTACTTGGTAGCAAATATTCTTGGTAAACAAACAGTATTAAAATAAACAGAAAAGTCTTATAATCAGTAAAATTGAGAGATCAGCCTGTATCAGACAGACACATAGTTGTCTGACACAGGCTGTCAGACAACTATGTTATTATCAGACAATTATGTTACTATTGTTATCAGTGAAAATATATGATTAGCATGATGATAGTACAACTACTCTCGTACTCAAAACACTAAGAATTCAAGAATGAGTCTAATGACGATAAAAATATTTAAAATTAAATTCAAACACACTAGTTCATTGAGACTGAGACTCTGTAGAGGTAGGATTTGATTTTACTGATCCTCAGATGAGATAAGATGCATTGAACCCATGATTTTTGGAAAAAATCCCTCCAGCATGTTTCATTATTAACAAAGACATTGTCAATGGTAACATTTTAAATTTTTCTATTGCCCTGTTACATCATTCCAGCAATCTAGAATAGTCAGATAGTATATTTATGAAAAAAGTGTTATTATGCGCAAATTATTGTGAGTGACACATAAATTAAGGTTTCCTGCAAATGGGATTCAAAAATAATAGTTAATAAGCAGTGATTTCCTAATACGGTCAACTCCATTTCTTGACCTCATTCTTACAATTTATGATCCTGAGGGTACCTAATTAGTACCATGTATTATAGTAATGTAAGAACTTAGTTGACCCAAAGGTATACATTGAATACCAGATCCACAAAAGCAAGCGAGATATTTGTAATGAAACAGGCGATTTCGCATTTCTAACTTTACGTGATAGTTGGGCAGTTATATAAGTTCTAATTTATTTTTAATAAATCATTTGCATTTTTATTTAACAATTAAAGTGAAATAAAAATCTAATGTGGCCATTCAAAGTACTTTTTAGACATAAATAGAGACTTTACATCGGTAGAAACTTTGTTGATATGAATATATATTGGTCTAAATTTACTTTGGATTATAAAATTTTATCACTAAAATTCTTAAAAGAATTAGCTACTAAAAATTAATTACATCTAACATAATTTAAACTCAAAATATATACTACATATAGATCACATATATAATTAGTGTTCACTCAACATACATTTCACAAATTGAAAAATATAAGTTTTAAAAAAGATAGAAACTGAATTTATAAGAAAAGATAGTATTAAAAATTTTATTTATATAATAACTATGCATAACAATTTTAGATCAAATTAGATTTTATAACTGAAGACACATTTAATAAAATCAAATGATTTTAAACATACTTTTTAAAAACATTAAATTAAATAAAATTATGTTTTAATCCTTTCCAGCACACTATCCTTTAAAATTGAAATATTAAGGGAAAAAATTGTAGACTGTATTTAGGCCTTACATACTGTACAGTAAAAATTTGGTAAAGATTGCACCTACCATCTTGATTTTATAGATGCTCCATCATATGGAACACTGCCAGGTTTCTCAAAAGCACAGTTAAGTGAGCATTGCAGTGAAGCATGCTAATGTGTAAATATTTTTGCATATGAATAAAAAAACAATGCATTATACCTGTGTAGCAGATTTAGCATAAACCAGAGTGTACCACAAACACAAAGACTACTACTCAACACCCCCAAAAAGAAAAGGTGATTTTAATGCTATACACGAGTTTTATAAATCTTTATTATGTTTGAGTTTCTATATACAAAATATTTACAAATTTATTTATTTTATTCATCATATTTTTAAAAAATTTCTAACTTAAAAACACCCCACAATCCAATATTGTTTTGCATGGAAAACTTGCTTTGTGCAGCTTCTCTTTTGTACTACAGTATGTGCATCTTCTCTAGTTACCTTTCACGGGAATATGCTCTATGTTACTGTAGCTTATATCACCATATGGATAAATTATCATGTCAGTCTCTACTACAGTTTAATTATCTGTGGGCATATGTCAAGTTACCAATACCCACCATTAGGCTAATTGCCAAAGAGTTATAACGATAAGCAGAGCTACAAATATTAAATTTTAATGTAATTAAAGAAACACTAACTATTGATTTAAATACCTATAAAGTATTTCATTCTATTAATAAAACCTTTAATAAATAAGAAACTAATAACATGATAATAATTAGACTTATATAAAAATAGAAAGTTTAATTTATTGATATTAAACAAAATAATTACATAATATAAACTAAGTTTACAATTTGAGAATAGATAAAATAAAGATATTTCAATTAAATAACTCATTGTTATTATTAACAAAAATAAGTAAACTATAATACCAAGGACCTTTACACATTTTAACCAAATCTACCAGACAGCAGAATTTGAGTTTCTGAATCTGGTACTTTTAAACATCTGGGATACACCCCCTTTGACGAACTGGCATTAGTATACAGTAAGTTAATAATTCGATTTTGAATATACAAATGCCAGATCAGCAAAATAAAATTCTAAGTGTATTAGTAATAAAAAAATGGTATAGTAGTACGCCAGTAAGGCATAGCAGAAAAAAAGTATAAAGAAAATAACTCACAAGTATTTTGAATGAATGAAAAATATGGTGATAAGAAAAATTATATAGAATAGTACTAAACTAAAAACTTAAAAGCACTGAATACATAAATTTAAGTTTGTACTGGGGTGACACATCACCACCATCTTAATTTGCATCTGATACACCATCGCTATCAGACAGATTGATCAAGTGGTACAAGAACATATTCCTCTGTATCATTATCACTATTCACTACCAGAGGGCAATTCTTGAAGCATTTTATTGCTTCAGAAAGACTATGACCTCTCCATCTAATTTATTTGCAATAGACAAATTAAAAAAAATTAACTAGAAATTAAACTTATATTTGCATAAAAAAGTAAACTAAAATATATAAATTGCAAAGAAAAAAATAATAATATAAAATAAATATCAGCAAAAAGAAAAATTGAGTACATGAAATTCATCCACCTTCTAGGATGACTCTAAATAACTGATATAATCCTATAGCCCACTGAGTTTCACAATTCAAGAGACCAAAAAAGGTGTAAAAATATTTCCCAAACAAAAAAATCCTCCTCTGTAAATTCCTAAGCATTAGTTCATTCCTCCCCGAAAGAGAGAAAAACATAAATATGACTGTTTCCCTCGTCATTGTATTCAAGGCTAATCACGCTCTGATGCCATAAAGGAAAAGTGCCATTGCGGTGCAGTGTTCTAGGGGATGGAATACCTTATTTTATCCTATGTATATTATATGAGTAAAAATTTAATACAGAATAAATAGTTCAATTGTACAGGTAACAAAATAACACAGAAAATGTTTTTCAAACAATTATTTTTTATTACCAAAAAATTTAGGAAAAATTTCTTAAAAATAAAGGATTTAAATAATCTGCTATAATTGAAAATTATTTGTCCTCGTGTGTGGTGCTGCCTTCTATTATAAAAAAAGAAAGTTTAAAGAACATTTTAAATTAAATTCGACTCATTCACAGCTAAATGCAACAGTTTGATAACAAGTTTGGTGTTTCATCACCTGGAACACACAAAGGGTTAACACATAAAATACTTTCATTAATACTAAACAAATGGTTAATGTTTTTATCTAATGCTTTATTTAAAATAAAAATCACTGCTCTATATACTCAGCAAAATAGATTTAAAATAGGAGACAAAGAAGAAATGTAAGGAAAGTTATTAAGAAATAAAAATGAAATGCAACAAACCTGGATTAATTAAATTAGCACTTTTGAATTCAACAATAGGGTTTTCAAAGATAGCCTACAATAAGAAAATATGTAATCAATACACAAAATATAAAAGTAATAAATAAAATTACAAGTTTGGCTATTACTACCTACACTTGATGCAAATTTTAAAATAGAAAATACATTTTAATTGCTTAAATCATTTTAGATTATAATGATAAATTTGAAAATAAGACTTGCATTGTAACAATTTTGATTTGGCATGATTTTTACAAATTTTGAATAAATAATGCAAATTAATAATTTTTTACATATAAATATATATTATGATTCTAAATTGATGATTAATGCATAAATGTGTATTATTGGATATTATTTTACTAAAATTGACATTTTAATAAAGCATTTACCTAAATTTTTGGAACAAAAAATGAAAATGCAAATTAAGAACAAAATTAGTTTGGAAACATTTAAAATAAAAATTGAAATTATAAAAGGCACTTTTTCTCATTGGAAATAGCAGACTGCCTTTTTTTAAAAAAAAACTTTCCTATGAATTTTCTAAAAACAAAAAAATAAAATTTATTAATAATTGCGGAGTATTTAATGCATTTATAGTAACCTATCATAACAAGAGCTGTGCATTTCAAATGGGAATTAAAGATATAATTATATATATTATAAACTGATAGTATTTAAAAAAAAAAGTATCCCATGTCATTCCTGAAGGCATTCAATAAGCCAAAGTAGGTGCCTTTCCATCAACTCCTCCAGTAAAAAACGAAACATTTCTCATTTTCACAGCAATAAAAAAACACAAATTAGGGCAAACTATTCTTAAGTTAGGGGGGAAAAAAGAATTTTATATAATTCAAATTAGAGATAAGAAATTTATTTATGGTTGAAACTGAGCAGCTTAACATACTTGAAACATACCTTTGAGTTTAAAAGTTTTCTTTGGTTAAGTATTTGGTAGAATTTTTCCTTTAGATACCCGACTGAGACAATTTTATTCTCTTATATTTATGTTTCTCATCTTGGTTTTAAATATTGAAAAACCATGGTTATTATGTATATTATAATGTATTTCAATTATTAAATAAGAATAACTCTTTGGAAATAATATAAATCCATCTTTCCACTCATTATCTTCTTAAAAGTTCAATTTAGTATATGTAAACAAAAATTAAATATCATAAAATATATATGACTTTCAAAAATGTAATTATAGAGAAATTAAACTTTTCAACAAAATTTTTCTTTTGGCCCCCATATAATATTTTTGAAAAAACACACAGCCTATATAAACATCAGATACTTTTTAAGTATATTGAAAATATTAAAATGTTACATGTTTTGAGTGCAAAAATTAATTATTTCTTTCAATTTATTTTTTAAATGAAAGCATTGGTTTAAGTAAAAGACATCATACATTTAAAATATATAAATAAATAATTTTACTACGAAAGTTTTAAAGGACTTTTGGTCAAGAGTTTTAAAACATAATTAACTTAAATACTTGAAAATTTAATGTATTTCATTAAGTAATGTTTTACTTCAAATAATAAGACAAAATTTAAAACAATTGTATTTATTGACTATTTATTAAGCTGCATATGAAAAAAATTCTATAAAAATAATTTCACTAATACTGTATGCCAATATAAACAAATTTTAAGTACCTAATTTCTCACCTGATGATGCATATTTAACCAGGCTATTTGTGGAGGCACTTTATCAACTACTCGAACCTGTTAAAGAAAGAAAAAACTGAATTTCAGTGAAAATAATTAAAATAATAAATTAAAATTTATAAGTGAGAAATAATTACATAAATCTGAACAAATGATAAAAATATACCATGAATAGACATATGGACCAAATATTAGACAGAAAATTTAGTTTTATTTCATCAAATCAAAATAAAAATCGTTTTGAAATAATTCAAATACAAGCAAATAATTATAAATTACAAATATTGAATAAACATATTGAAAAAAATAATAGTTGAAAAATTTTCGAATACTTACCTTAGAAACTAAGTCATTGGTGACTAAATAATCAACTAAATTTCTGCCTAAAAATCCACATCCTGTTGATAAAATTAAAAAAAAATTATAATCTAAAAATACTAATTTAAAGTGAGAACTAAGCATTTCAATTTGACAAAGCAAAATGTATGATTAAAAGTACAATAAGAGAATTTCATTTCTGATTGTATTTATGTCTACGGGTAATACATATAAGCAATTATAATATTCTCTGGAAAGGAAAATTTAGAGACTTTTCAAAAATAGGAAGGTATACTTTAGAAATAAATTAAGATTTATAAGAAATAAAAATAGAGAATTCTACAATAGATGGTTGGTTGGGTTTTGTGGCACAAGGTCCAAAAATGGACAAGCTGCGTCATCTACAATAGATGAGTTATATATAAATACAACTTGTTAAAGATATTTAACAAACTCCTTACAATATCCAATAAATAAAATAAAAATTTGTCATGAGTGGATATAACTTTAACAAACATCACTACATGTATAAAAGATATTGATATTACATTGGTAATATAAAAATGATAAATAAATAGCAATGATTTTTAATTTTCTATTATGTGGTAACTGGCTTCATAAATACAAGTCTTAATTTTTTCAAGTTTTAATGATTACAAACAAATGACATTTTAATAAAAAACTGGTTGAACAGATCACAAAAAATTGATGGCCATAAAATGATATAAATGGTAAACATCAAACTCTGAATTATTTAAACAATTAAATTTGCTGTTTGAAGTATAAAATTAAATATGGATTTTAGAATATTGAAAATTTTGTGAGAGTTTCTCTCAATTAAGTTTAAATTTTTGTAAATATGTTCATTTTCCATATTACGCTGAAGGTTCAATTTTGCTATGCAATTGCTTAGAGAAAGTATTTGTTACATATAAAAGGAACTGAAAATATTATAAAGAATGCTTTATGTAGTTCTAGAAAATTTAGTATAAATACATTTTTTTTAACACATTGACTGCCAATCTCTAGAGATGGCGTTGATAGTTAATGCCTTGACATCAAAGTAGATTGTACCCAGAAGCCAACATACTAATAATTGGAAATATCATTTAAAATTATTAATGAAATATTATTATTTTATATCTGTAAATTAAATATTAACAAATAGTTTCTAATCATATCTCCATGCCAATACCAGCAGAAATACCCTACAAGCATTGTCAGATAAACTGGAGAATGATCAATCAAATGTAGATTCCGCGCCAGCACGTGACTGGCTACTAAGACATTACAACACATCACGCGCTGGCGCGTGATTGGCTCATCAGCAATACCACCACGCTACGAGCTAGCGCGTGATAAGCAGTCAATGTGTTAAGAGAATAGCAGCATAATAATATATGCGAAGCATTAATCAAACAGAAAAGATGGGGTTTAGGTGTAAACACTGCTATGATATTTAAAAAAAAAAAAAAAACAAATAGCAATGCTTTACAATTAGATAGAAAATTTTTAAAAATTGCATAAGTGATCACCCTGTCACCCAGATAAATCTTCAAAATGAGGAACTGTTACTACACTACTGGCCATTAAAATTGCTACACCAGGAAGAAATGCAGATAACAAAATGATATTTATTGGACAAATATATTATACTAGAAATAACAAGTGATTAAATTTTCAAAAAATTTGGCTGGATAGATCCTGAGAAATCAGTACCCAGAACAACCACCTCTGGCAGTAATATTGGCAGTTATACGCCTGGGCATTGAGTCAAACAGAGATTGGATTGCATGTACAGGTACAGATGCCCATGCAGCTTCAACACGATGCCACAGTTCATCAACCGAGTGACTGGCGTTTGGTGACGAGCCAGTCGCTCGGCAACCATTGACCAGACGTTTTCTATTGGTGAAAGATCTGGAGAATGTGCTGGCCAGGGCAACAGCCGAACATGTTCCGTATCAAGGAAGGTCCGTACAATACCGGCAACATGCGGTCGGGCATTATCATGCTGAAACGTAGGGTTTCGTAGGGCTCGAATAAAGGGTAGAGCCACGGGTCGTAACACACCAGAAATGTAACGTGCACTGTTCAAAGCACCGTCAATGCGAACAAGAGGTGTCCGAGACGTGTATACAATGGCACCCCATACCATCGCGCCAGGTGATGGGCCAGTATGACGATGACGAATGCACGCTGCCAGTGTGCGTTCACCACGACGCCGCCAAACACGGATGCGATCATCATGATGCTGTACACAGAACCTGGATTCATCTGAAAAGATGACGTCTCGCCATTCATGGGCCCAGGTTCGTCGTTGATCACACCATTGAAGGTGCTCTTGTCTATGACGCAGCGTCAAGGGAAGCCGCAGCCATGGTCTCCGAGCTGAGAGTCCATGCTGCTGCAAACGTCGTCGAACTGTTCGTGCAGACACTTGTTGTCTTCCAAACGACCCCGTTTTTTGACTCACGGCTCGTGACGTGGTTGCACGATCCATTACGGTCATGCGGATAATATGCCTTGTCTTCTCGGCTGCTAGTGATAGGTGGCCGTTGAGATCCCGCATGGCATTCCGTATTACCGTCCTGAATTCATCGATTCCATATTCTGCTAACAGTCATTGGATCTCGACCGACGCGAGCAGCAATACTGCGATAAGATAAACCCCAATCCCGGTACGCTACAATTCGACCTTTATCAAAGTCAGAAACGTGATGGTACGCATTTCTCCTTCTTACACGAGGCATCACAACAACTTTTCACCAAGCAACAACGTTCAAATGCAATTTGTGTATGAGGAACCGGCTGAACAATTTCCTCATTGAAACACAATGTAGGTGTCGCTACTGGCGCCTGCTTTGTCTGAATGCGCTGAAAAGCTAATCATTTGCATATCACAGCACCTTCTTCCTTTCGTATAAATTTCACGTCTGTAGCATGTCACCTTCTTGGTGTAACAATTTTAATGGCCAGTAGTGTATTTTGTATGATTACACATTTTTTTTTCTGCTTTTACACGTTTAGTAAATTTGTAGGGGGAGAACTATTTCTGGTTAAAACACCATAAAGTTTATTGAGTGGTAGCCCATCTCTATTAAAGAAAGCAAGATTATATATATAAAATTTCAAATTTAATATTTAAATCAATTAATGATTCTTAACCTTTACAATTAACAATTAATGCAACCTCGAACAGTCACCTGTATAGACGCAAATGCCGTTGCCAGGCGGCAATCTAGGATCAGCATTTTGGCAAGGCAACAATCCCTGATCTAGACTGCCCAAGAAACCTCTCCTCTACAATAGCTCGGCTGCGTACTGGACATTTCAAGGGCATGAAGATATCACCAACTGGTATTAAATCTTATCTCAACTGCGAGCACTGTCCTCAATCCGAACTAACTCCAGATCATGTCTCAAACTGCCAAGCCATTATCCGCTCCCTCTTCGAACTAGGAGCTCCACCAATTGAGATCCTCCATAGCCATCGGGCTCCAGAACTGGCAGATCTCATCAACAAGACTTTTGGTGGACTGTAGACCTTTTGTTTTTTTGCACTTCACACTTACTCATAGACACGACAACAACAACAATGATTCTTAATAAGACACAAGAATAGGGAATTTGTTAAAGGGATCAATTGTGAACTATTCATAACCCCGTAAAAATTTTACGTTATTTATTGAAATAGTTTTATAATTTTTTTTACTGAATATTTAAATAATTTACTCAATTAATATTGAACTTTTTTATTTTATTACATATAACCTCAACAACGGTGGTAATATTTTTATATACCCAAAATTTTTTTATTAACTGATGACTAATGTAATCGCCCAAAACTGCAAAAATAAAGAAAAACCGCAAATTTGCGAATTTTCTTTTGTGTGTGTCTGTATATGTATTTTTCTACATTAAAAATTTACATTTCCTTTGTCTACTAAATAGCTGGTATGGTAAAGACGATTTTCGGAAGGCGAGAGAATATAATTGCTTTCGTATAATCATATGCAATTTGAAAATATTTCTTAAAAATATTTATAAATATTTTAAAGGAAAAAAAGTTCCGAATTCTCCAAAAATATTGCTAAATGATTATGTGACAATATTTGATAAGAAATAAAGTTTGCCACTGATCATGAATTCTTTCGTAAATAGTCGGCGTGCAGTTAATTAAGTCCCTCTCATGAATCAGTAAGCGCGGACCGGAGAGATGAGGGGAAATCTTTAATTTACACAAAAACAGTGCAAAATGTTTACCAAGACGTTAAAAAAGCTTAAAATATAAAACAGCGTAAGAGTAAATGTTTTCTATATACCAGGGGTGGCCAAGACGTCAACCGCAGGCTCGGATATTAACAATTTAATTTATGACATAGAATCAATGAATTATTTAAAATAAAAATTTACTACAGCCTACGCTTTAAAACCCAAAACAAACTGTGCAAAGATTAACGATTTAAAGATTTATGAATAAAGGTTTACGATTTATAAAACCTAAAACGGACATGATGAACGCGATTAAAACATTCAAAGAAACTATAGAAAGGTATGCATCTCAATTAAGAAAACATTAATTGAGAAACTTCAAAAACATGGAGAAAGAGTGCATCCATAATCCAAACCAAGACTTCGAAGATTTCGCTTAACACTTACTTGTTTTGTTTGAAGAATTTGAAAGAAGATTCGCTGACTTAATTAGGTTGAAAGAAATAAATTTTATGGTATTTCCATTTAATGAAAATGTCAAAATTGATGGAGTATCTGAAAAAATAGGACATTTAATAGATATCACACCAGTCACGGTCGAGGAAGAAATTATTAAATTAAGATGCGATATATTTCTTAAATCCAGAGCATATTTTTGGAAATTAATTTCAGAGGAAACGTTTCCGAATATTTACAAATTGATTTTGTATTTGAAATCATACTTTGCTAATCTGCTTTTTCATGGACAAAAAACAAACCCTGGTCGCATTTAACAGATGAACATTTAATTTCGTGTTTATGCATTGCAATAAGCTCGTACCAGCCACAATATAATAAACTTGTCGCATATATACTGTGCCAAATTGCAACTAAATGAAATGAATAGGATGGTCAGTTTTTGATATATGAATATTTTGATTATTTTCGTCAGTAAATTTTTATTTTATAAATATTAATATTAAGTTTTGTTTTAGAAAAATTACATAATTTACCATTTTTTCTTGTTAGCGAAAGTAAGCATGCACGTTAATTTAGCTCTGCCATTGGTAGACCGCCTTCGATTTTTTAAATGTGGAGTAGACCCCGGATCATAAAAGTTTGGCCACCCCTGTTATATACCAAAGAAGCTGAGATAGCGCATTGTATTTAAGACATTTGAAAGCTTTATAATTATACTGCGTACTTTTCATTCTATATTACAATCTTCGAATGAATTAATACATGAGCATATTTTTGCACATATGCATAACAAAAATACAGGAAACAGGTTTTCCTCCCATTCCACGCCACCACTAATTTTTCTCCACGATTTTCAAATAAATATGAACATTGAAATTACATTTTTTAGTTTATTATCTAAATCAGTTTTAAAATAATAATTTTGGAGTTCGAAAAAAAGTATTAAGTATTGTTTGGGAAATCTAATCATTTGACATTTTTAAGGAACTTTTGTCAACATTAAATTACAATTCTCATACAAGAAAAAAAAAAAAAAAAATTGGTTAAGTTTATCACTCAATACGGATAACGAGGGGTACAACTTTAAGTGGATTTTAAATCAGAATAAATATCCATTGCCTGAGGCGACAGTTAAGCCTACGAAAACTGTTGAACTGAAATTTAGAGTTCTAACTATTTCGCTGCCAGCTTGATATCCCCTACCAACTACCCCGGTTAATCAAGTATAGCTTGGTTTATTGCTAAAGAGGGCTAATTACACTTGAACCTACAATTTAAAGAGGATTTCCAACTACAAGAATCCACACTAAAGATTGGAATCGAACCCAAGAGGTTGAATTGAAGGCCAGACAACGCAAACCATTTAGTTGTCAATTGGACTAATTAAGAATAGAATATGGATATTATTTCATATGATATATTCAATCATGCATTTGATATCCAAGCAAATTATCTAAAATACAAATAATTCATTTAGCATTCTTGTAATTTTATAATATAATCCCACATTACATTAAAAAAAATATATATATATTTTAAATTTTTTTCGTAATATTTTTCTCAAATCTGCAAATAAACAGCGCTGAAAAATTCGGATTAAAAAAATTGTTTTATTTAGATAAAATAACCATAAAGTATACACATCATTTCATAGGATATACACATAAAAATACAATATGTATGTCACTCCATAGGAGCCGAAAATTAATCCGCAACAAGATTAAAGGTTAGGAAGCATAGGCAATATAAATTGAATTAAAAATTTTCTTTTGAGGGGCAGACTTATGATCATCTCACATGCTCAAATAGAGCACATTTTGCGTCGAACACGTCACGAAGGAAGTATTCACTGAGAGTTTCATATCCGTAAAAAGCGGATGTGAATATTATCTTTTTTCCTGCTTTACAAGTGGGATCTTATGAAAACCACAATCAAAAAGTCAGTCGAGATGACTCACCACACTCGAAAATATACATTTCACATATTCCTAAAATATTAGATAACTTTTTCTCATCAAATTACACTGTACAAATCCGATTATTTCATGCCAACGTTCATGACTGTGATTCAGATAATTATTTAAAACACAAGATTTTTTTTTATACATGTTGGAAATTCATACAAAAGTAAACAAATCAAAGCCTTGCTTTATTTAAAAGATAAGCACCTCTTTTTAATTCATAATATAATTAAAATATATTTTTATGGGCGGATTTGTAATTCATTCAGGGAAAAATTTTTATCGTGCCGTTTGTCAAGAAACAAAATTCGTTCTTAAGCTTTTAGAGATACAAATCTATCTCTAACGCAGTTCAGCTGATTTTTGTGAGCACCACTCGAGAGAACGGAACATTAAAGATAATTTATAACAGGAACTTTAAAAGAATTAATTTTATTGATACAAGCATTTCAGAATTTTTATTTTAAATGTATAATTTCTATATTTTAATAACATTTATTTGCAATAATCTTTACAATTCGAATATATACAGATTTCCGTAGCTACGCATTTATATTAATGCATAAAAAATGAAATGTTGACATAAGTCTAAAATGAAAATAGGAAAATACAACTATTTATGAAAATTCAAATTGGAGGAGAGTTTCGATATGCACAGCAAATTTTTTAAGTGAATTATAATTACTGTGAGTTTGAACATCAGCGTTTGAAAAATTCAAATTTAAATTTAGAATTCCACATACGTAAAATTCCAAATAAGATCTTATTTGCAGTTAAATTTTTTAATTTACACATGAGTAAAAACCAAGAAATT
>JAPDSC010007644.1:0-14473 GCA_026290005.1 Latrodectus geometricus | reverse complement strand
GGGTTAGCTCGGCGTTACTCATATTTATGCCGAGTTTAACCACAACACCTAGCAATTAACCAGTTATCATATGTTGCAATACCTGTTACACACGTTCCAATTACTGAGCTTTCACGTCCACAGTGACTGTTTGCCTCGTTGGTTGCAACTCAAAGTAATTTTATTAACGACTAGTAAACCAAAAGAAAGATATATTCTTGAATGTGTCATAGATGCTCTTGCAATGTGCGAAACAGTGTTTTGGGGTAGCAATGTTGTGGTATAATTCCATGCGCTCTCCCCAAACGCTTGAAATATTCGAGTAATCGATGCAGCAACTGATAAGACCACTTTAAAGTCGTAAAGCAAACAACACGGAATGATCTTCTTCAACACATCAATTTGTCTTCTCTGGTGTACAATTTGTTTTTCAAGGAACAATAACTTAAAAAATAACTTACATAGAGGAAGTATACCTTCTGAAAAAGCAAGTGATTGATAAATCTAATTTCCTTTTGTAGTCTTGCTGCAGATAGGTTGTATATGCTCTTAAATGCCCTAAAGCTAATTAAATATGAAGACTGTCGCGTTCATGTATAAAACTCATAGTTATAGCATGAAAAATAAACAATGAAGTTTTTAACATTTCAATGATAATGATGATGACTAAGTTTCATTGTAAATTGATTGTGATTAACATACTTTAATGCACATACATTTTTGGTGTTTATAGACTATTATAAATTTGTGTAATTTGATTACATTGTTAACATTGATTAGTTTGTTTTTTTTCCTGTAGTAATTATATCAATAATTTAGATAATATTTTATGTATTTTCTTATAAAAACTTATGCAATGCTAGTAATTTGAAAAAGTATTTTTAAAAGTTGTTGTTATTCATTGTAGTATATATATATAAATAAATGTTTTTAAATATTAGATAATCTCTATAAAAAAAGAAAGTCAAAATTTATCAAACATTTGCTTTCTTTTTCTAGAGATTAAGATGCGACACTGAATTCATGTAAAAAAGACTTGATTTATATACTTGTGAAAATATATAAAAATAAATGAACTAATTTGAGAAAAATACTATATCTATGAATGATTCATTACATAAATTATTCGAACTATTATTATTATTATTACTTTTGAACATGAAATAAAATTTCAACGTTTTTGATCACAAAATCATTATATTTTTACAAATGTCCAATACTTCAAGCATTATCAAACTATATTAAATAAATTATTAAAGTTAAAATGAGTATTTCTATCATAATGTCATAATAAACTAATATTAAGTGACTAATAATGGGGTATTTGAGAGAATAATGTGTGTTTTACTTCATTTTTTCGTTAAAAATGTAAAGAAAAATTGTGCCTTTTTTTTAAAGAAAAAATGCAAAATATAAATTTATGATGTAAACATTTTTTTAAATAATGTAATCTGGAAATTTTACGAATGAATTACTTTTTTAAATCAATTTATTTTTATTCCAAAAGTTTCTTTTTACATGATTTTAAGACATTCATTGTTATTTATTCAATTTTCTTTTAAAAATGTTTATGTTTTCAAACAAACTACCTCTAGAACTTTCATTTCTAAGACCATAAGGATTGCATTCCGTATCAGAGAACAAGTCAGAGTTTTATACCTTTTTCTCCGTATTTTAGTTGCGATAAAACGTCACAAGTGTGACTTAACTTTTCGCCTCTCTTTCTGAACTGAAAACAAACGGCACATTCTAAATGAGAAACGAAAAAATTATTTAATTTTGTGTTTCGAATCTTATTTATTGAGATAACTTAAACTATTATGACACTTTAAATTGCACAAAAGTTCCTTGCTGTTAAAACTTCATTTATATGTGGGAAATTTTTTTATGCATTGACAACGTGTACAATCTTGCTTCTATTTCTCTAATTAGTAGCAGCTGCTTCTCTCATTGACATTTCTTAAGAAGAATTTTTATCTATGGAAAATCATTTTTCTTTATAAATTATGAACTGGTTACTGTGTAATGCTGTTTTAGAATACTATTTTTATTTGTCAGTTTATAGAAGTTTCTGTCTTATATTATGACAAAAACAACCACTAACACTTTTCTGTTATATGCACGAAAACGGTCGACACCAGAGACTTATATTTGCACAGAATCTTCAATTTGAGAAAGAATAAATAATTTTTATGAGGTTCGTAACTTTTTTTTTGCTGGTAGCAGAAGATTTTTTTTCTGCCAGCTTTTTATGGAAATTAACTCGTATTAACTCGTATATTTTAGTCAGAATTTGATGTCAAGACGGTAGATTTCAAGGCTTTCAGCCGTATTTGCTATTTGAGTTGTTGTTTGGTTTCAATAATAAAGGTATGTTCTCTAGCCAAAAAGACGATGCTATGCCTATTTTTGCTTTAACGTCAAATATGGCTTTTTAAGAACTTTGTATTCATTCGTGGTATATAGTGTCCTTCGCAAACTGAAAAAAGGGTTAATCATCTAACCATTTACCATTCAAATGTACCTTTTATTTGAGGTTGAGGAAGCTTGCTGTGAACAATCATAATACTCTTCCACATATGGACAATATCGGATTACTAATTTCTCTACGTTATCTAACTGCACTATTGTTGAAGCACAAAATGTTAAAAATATTGGAAGAAAATGATATACTCTTCCTTTAGCTCTCTTTGTTTTCAATGATCGTAATTGGACAAACTTTGTTAAATAATCTTCATACATCAATATGAACTTATATATAGTTTAGCTCAGAACTGACCATTTTTTTACAGCTGTACTTTTCTTAGGTACACTGTGTTTTTTTTTTATTTGGCACTGTTTCCATAAATTTAATCACAGCAATACTATTTCATATGTTATATTTTTGTATTTAACTTGCAAATCATTAAGCATACATGTTCTTCCTCCATGACATATTCTTGTATGAATATTATATAGTATACGGAACAACTCCACACTGGTTTTGTATATTCATTACTAATGAATTTAATGATACAAGAAACTTCTCTTGCTTACTAATTTTTAAAATGTCAAATATTAGTTTGGGGAAAAAGAAATCCATTATTTTTACGTGAACTTTTTGTAACTTCTTTCGCTTTATTCGCTTTGTAAAAAGGTTTAAAACAGCTTTCATGTCGATTTTTTGGTCTTGTGCGATGCTGACATGCTGTCAAGTTTGATAATTTTTGATATTTTATAGACATTCTAGACGAAGTTGTATTCATGCAAGGCGCATCTTTAGAATCCAAATACCCAAACGGAATCGACGAAACAAAAATTGTGCGTAACTGGTTGTTACAGTCATATGTAGGATGATAAAAACCTTTCACAATTTTAGCCACCTGGTTAGCATTTTCGCCATTATAAAAGAAAAACTAAAATGTATCGAATTTTCTGTTTGTTATCTTCTATTTTTAAAACCTTGTACTCATAACTGAATTAATCAAACAAAAAACCGCAAGAGAATATTTTATTGTCAAATGTCACCTTTCCAATGAGCATAAATTTGAAATTGTTTGATAGATACCTCACGAGATAGCGATCACTACAGACTTCCTCCGAAAAAATAATGGATAACTTTTTCCCCAAACTAATATTTTAATCATCTGTAATCCAAAGATGTGTTGCACTTAGGTTTAGCAAAATTCATTTCAGGAAGAATTCTAGCATACTTCTCTTTAGAAAAATAAAAACAATTGTTTTCTTGTTTACTGGCAATTAATTCAATTAACTTTTCAAGAAAAATATCATAATTCACTCCAATATCCATTCACTATAAATTAGGGTATTGGAAAAATTAAAATAAAGCGTTGCTCACATTATCAGGCCTTGCTGTTGTTGTTGTTGTTGTTGGGTTGAGTTTTATGGCGCAAGATTTATCAGGCCTTGCATAAGAAAAGGAAAGTTTAGTGACTTCCAGCAGAACAAAGGACTTGGCAGGAAACAGCTAGTCATCTCTTTGTTGACTTCAACTCAATTCTTCTTGATCTCCACTAGAGCATATCTGTGATAGTCGAGATACACCGTTGAGGGTCCGAATGTACAAAATGTAATGAATGTTCGATCGTTCACTGACGTATTAGTTATGTATAGTATACATACATGGTCTTTTAATATATATATATATATATATATATATATATAGATCTATATATATATTTTAAAAAAAATGTATATATATATATATAGTTTTAGTAAATATATGAATAGTTTTTTTTTAGTATCTTGAAGTATAAACTTTTGGTAATTCATTAGCAAAATAATTTTAATTAATATACAAATAATTAATAGTGTTTTTAAGTAAAACATAAGTTTCTATTAAAATATTAAAATGAAATTGGACATTTATAATGAAATTTAAGTTTTTAGCTATTAAATTTGCAATAAATATTTTAGAAATTGGAAGAAAATACTTTTATTTTATTTTATAAGGAAAAATATGTTTACAGTTATTAGTTTTTTTGATTACTTGATTGTATTATTCATTTTATTTAAATTGTGAATAATACAAATGTATAGAATTCAATAAGAGAAAATAGTTAATTAATAATAAGATAACAAATAAAGGCTTATTTAATGCGTATCTATAGAAATAAATTTAGGATTTTTTAGAGATATTAATTAATTGATTAATTAATTAATTAATGATATTTTAATCAAAGTTAATTGTTTTTTGTCAAGCATCAAATATTCACGCAGAGCCATTTAATTTATTTTTTATTTCAATATGGTTCAAACCTTTTATACTTTTTATTTCCAATAAAAGAAACTCTTAGTCTAAGTAATTATTTTATACCTATGCGGCAAACTCTTTTTAGTTCTGTGATGAATGCAATTGAAAGCAGTGCTTTTTAATATATTTAAGAAACTTGCCCTCTGGGGAGAAACAATCATTTCTTTGAGTGGTAGTATTTCATTTAAGGTTTATTGACATTTATTAACTAATTTTTTTATTTAAAAGCATTAATTTAAAATCACTATTTGATAAAAAATGATATTGGATGGAAAAAGGAATTTTATGAATGAAACATTCTGAAATTTATTCTGTTCATTTCACTTTAATTAGGATTGCTTATATTTCTGCAATTACTTTTTATTCTTAATTTTAAGTATAATTATAAAAGAAATACATTTATGTTTATGTATATCCATTTATCTGACAATTAAATAGAAAAATTAATTTTAGTATATTTTTTTTTATTGTGATTAACTATTTTTTTTTCTAAAATTGAATAAGGTTTAATATCTAAGTTTTATGTAAGCAATAAAAGAATTTTTTCATTTTTGTATTCTGAAATTATATTTTGCTTAGGCCGTTGTAAATACGGTTTGTGTAAAATGGTATAAATACTATAAATTCAATAAGATGAATTCAAGTTCTTGGTATTTTTTTTATCTCGTGCTACAAACACGTATTTACGCAATACGTGTTTGTATAGTTTGGAGATATGAAATATATGGCATAATATCCGTAATAATCATTTTATTATTCCTCGTCCAGTTTTCAATTGCAGAAAGTTAGAGCCACATTTTAAATGCAAAATATTCAGTAGAATAGTTGCATTATAAATTATATATTTGTTCACATATTAAGACAAATTATCAACAAAAATTTTGTTGTTAGGTATTATGAGTAATACCTTATTATAATAAAGTATATTCTGAAATGCTAGGTTTATAAAATATGGCTTATCAGTTTACATTTGTTCATTTTCTACAACAGAAATGAATATTTTAAATTATGTATTTAGTTTTATTTTCATATTAATTATAGAAGGTTGATAATTCTTGGGTTTGGCCCAGAATACATTAAGAATCAATAGGTACAGGATGTCCTTTGTATTCATTTATTCAGTACATTTATTTTGCGCGATGTGTTTCTCAACCCGATCACTTAATCTTCTTGTATGGATACACATATGCATTCATGATGATTTAAACGGGATCATGAATATGAAATAATTTAGATTAGATCACCTGGCTATACCACTCTCTCATATGTATTTCCATCCATCTTCTACTGTCTGAGTTAGGTAGAAAGTAGCAATACCTGTGGATGAGAATAGCACTATTAATTTAACCACCATTATGCTTTATCCAATGATATTCAAATAAAGCTCATCGGGGGTTACACATTCTATTATTTAAAATGAGGGAAATTTGGATACTATTTTTGGTGTTTGATTTTGATGTTATGAATATACTCCTTTTGATTTTCGTTTTATTTTAAATTAACCTATATATAGTTAACACACTTGCTTAATTTTTGAAATTAAAGAAAATACACTCATTGCTACTAATTAATTTAATTTTGGATTAAAATATTGATAGTTATTTTGATTGAAGATTTTATATGAAGCTTTTAGATTACATGAAAATTAAATATTTTATTAATATACTTCAGTTTTGTAATTCTATTTAAAAATCAAAAACATAAATATTTTTAAGCATAATATTGCTGAAATATTGTGAATTTTTTCATCAGATCAAAAAAATTTCTATTTATCTTTAAAATATGAAGTAATAAATAAATTGAAACACAATTTATATTGCATTACAATATGATTACTAAAATAGAATATTTAAAATTTGTATGCAAAATTTAAAATTAGATGTCATTGAATTTAACAACTACATTAAAGAAGATTTTTCTAAAGGCATTGCTGATTCACAGAAAAAAAATCAATATAAATCGCTATTTTAAATAATACCTACTGCAGAATGCCTCAAAAATAAATATTATCTCTACTAAAAAAACAAAAATATCCATAATGGATTATGAGTGTTTTTGTAAATAATATAAATGAAAAAAAATGTAAAGATCAGATTTAGAATTTGACTAATTTATTTATTGAGATATTAAACTTTACCAACTGATTAAGAGACTAGCCTCGCAAACTAAAATGTGATGTAATTTGACTAATGACAAAGTTATAGATTGAATCCATACGAATTATTTAAAGATTCATATTAATTAATTATATTAATATAAATCTTATTAATTAATCATATTAATATGAATCTTTAATGAATTCTTATGAAAAATATAATTACAATTGATACTTTCCATACGAATCTTTAGTTTTATACCTTAAAAGCGACATTATTCATTATCTTGAATAATATTTGAGCATGTTTTGCAATGAAAAATTGATAGCGATAAATTAATAAAATAGTCATCAATCAAACTATTTAAAATTCATTACTTGAATAAAAATGAAGGATATATGGCATCAACTTGATATTTTTCTCCAAAAATATATTGATATATTGCTTATTATACTATTACTATATTGTATTTGGGAATTTATATTTCAGTATTATGTATGATTAACATTATAAAATTTGATAAAACCCTATTGTACATATAGTCGAGTGTTTTGATCAAAACGAGGAGTATTTTGATCACTATTTTATATTATATTATTTAATTTTATACTTATATTTATTTGAACTATATCTAAAATTGTAAAAGAAAAGTTTTAAAGATTGTTTTTTCTAAATTAATCAGACATAATATTAAGAAGTCTTAGAAATAGTTAGCAAGAAAATTTGTGGAATACAATAATTCTTTTTCTATTTGCTATTTAGTAGAATTCATAAATAAATAAAATATTTGCATAAAATCTAAGTATGTGGTGTCAATGTATGTATTAAATGACCATTGTTTAATTTAATTATGTCCTATTCGCATTGACATTCAAAATTAATTTGTCTGATTGATTATTAATTTGGAAATGAATTATTTATACATGGAATTTATATACATTGTTTTATTTTATAAATATAATGAAGTTCATAATATTTATTATGTGAGCACTAGACATAGAAATTTTACTGAAATATTTTACTCAGAAATTTATATCATGTCTATTATTAGTATATATAGAAAAATAATTTAGTTGTTTTAAGAATTGAATTTTAACTTCTCAAATCAGATAGTAATATATTTTAAATATAAATTTTCTTTTCACTGTTTCTTTTGTCAGAAATATTCGAATTTAATTCAATAGAATCCGTAGTTTATACCGATCTGTGTACTCAAAAATTCCATTCCCCACATGATATATTAATTCATATTTTTCTATTTGTAAATTTAGTTTAAAATTTGATTTATTATAAGGATACTAATAAAGGAATAATCCAAAGGCATAAGCTTTAAATTATTTTTAAAAAATATTAATTTAAAATTCAGAAAAATAAAATACACACGCACACAATTAGGAATATAACATAGTACGATATTTTCAATAAATTACTAATCTATTTAACATTAAGCAATTGTCCAAAATATTTTTATTATTGGTTAGAAGATTTTGTGTTTTAACCTTCTTTTATTTTAACTTCATGTATATTTTATATGTTTAACATTTCTCAGATCTTTGTATATTTTGTCTCTTTTTAGACATAATGTTTCTAATTTGAACAAATAGTTGAATTGAATTTAGAGCTTATTGACAATCTCAGTCTCACAGAACAAAGAGAAGCAACAGAATTCTCAAGAGCTTTCATATCCGACGTCTTTGTTAATTACTTCAGCATTAGCAAATATTCTCGGTTTCACAGAGAATATCACAAGAGAGAAAATACCTTATATATAATTCTACTTTTTCCAATCAGGGATGCTCTATTCGTTTTATTTAATTTCATAACATATAAATCATGATAAATTAAGAGAGCATTTCATGTTATTAGTAAAAATGTTAATAAAATTAATAATTAATTTTATTAATACTTTATTCATTGATGTTCACTTTGAAATTTAAATGTTCATCATGAAAATATTTATCACTATTTTTTTTATTAATATTTTAAATGAAAGAAAATAAATTAGTTACTACAAATTATTATTTGAAAGTAAATACGTATAAATATTATGATATAATGCATATTGTAAGTAACTTAAAAATTCTTTTATATATCCCAATTTGATATTGTTTATGAGTTGGAATAGTGCATATTTAATTTTAATAAATATACGTTTGATCAATAAATATTAAAAAATTATTATTGGAAAGTATTAGGAAACGTTTTATTATTATCGATACTTAATTTTTCTTTAAATAATCTACATTAGTTTACTGTAACAGATATCTGTAAGCTACAGGTTTCTGTTCACCGTTAGACTGAAATGGAAATATAATTTCAAATTAGTGCTCTATCCCTTGCATTAGATTAAAGAAAGTAGAGAAACGTGTTCTCCCTATGCAAACTGTTATCATCTAATTGAGTTATTTTCACCACATTATGCACCAGACTTTCATTAGAATTGATTTCATTTTCACTTTATCTCACATTTGTTAATGCTAGTTCACTTCGCGTCTGATTTAAAGTAGTTTTGAAACTGTTTCAATGCTAATAATTTATTGGAAATAATGTAATTATGATGTTGATAAATTTGAGATAATTTGGGGATGAATTTTTTAAATATTTAGTGCTGCAAATTGCTGAAATAAATAATGTATGATAAAATAAATTATTTTATCACACAACGTTTATTAAAGTTATTTTAGACAGTTGAATTTAAAATGAATATACTTAGATAATAAATTATATAAATAAAATTTCTTATGTATTGTATTTGTAGTCTATTCACATAGTATATATATTCACACATATATGAATTCTTTGCATTGCCTATATGTATGCAGAAAAATAATTATAATGTAATTAACAGATAATAAAATATTCTAGAATTATCTTCTGTATGCGTTAGTAATGTATGAAGAAAATAATTTTAAAGCATTAAAGGAAATTTAATCAAGTAAATAAGGAAAATGAATCTGATCAAAATTGTGATTAGAAGGTTACATTTTTATTTTACCAGTTTAGAAAAGATATACACCACATTAGTTTATTATTTAAAATACAAGTAAAAAATCTGAAAATTCAATATTCTTTTTAGAATACATATAAAATTAAAATAATCATTTTTACTCTATGTTGCAGATCAATTGTAAAAATTTGGTAAATCACTTTTTGTCAAAACAAAAGGATTAAATTTGCCATTGCTTCCATGAAGTTATGTTCAAGAACAGTAACTAATTCATAAAACTTTGCATTTTCGTAATTTATAGGTTCTTCAAAACGGGCATTTAACGTAGTTATCTAATAGTAAAATACAAACTTCTGAGATTGATATTTTAAAAATTCCTGAGAAATTTCTACAATTACAATTCTGATTTTTCCAACAAATTCAGGTACAACCTTTTGATACGACAAATTATCCATTAAAATGGTGATAAATTGGCTTTTTTAATGAAGGCAAATCAACATGAGATAAATTTTTATTTTGAATGTGACATTTAATTCTTTGTTGCAAATGATTTAGACATTTTATATAAGCAGCTCGCATTATCTGCTGCCGACGAGATTAATAATTTTCATGTTCTAGCCAACATTATCCTTCCGATGGAATCATTGAAATCACACACAAATGATTTAAATCAGTTTCTCAGAACTCTCCCGCGTTAGCTCTTGGTGATAGAAGCTCTGAAGTGATGTTTTTCTGATAACACTAGTTTAATAAATTATTATCTTTATTAGTTTTTATAAGCTCTTTACTTCAGAATTTTTTATATTAAAATTATTTGCGTTATCTGAGATAATATAGCATATTTATCACAGCATGTGAAAACGCATTTCAATGTAGCAATAAAACCATCAAGTATGAGATGAGTGAAACTTTCAAAATGTGTGAATTCTGTAGACATACACACAATTATGGCAATATGTACCTTATGAAAAAAACTCTTTTCTGTGTGCTATTTATACTTATATAAAAGATGCCACAGAAATCTTCAGCTCTATTAATAAAATGTGCTGAAAGTGAAACTCTTTGTGTTAAAAAAGCAACCATTTTTTTTGGTAACAACTATTTGATTTTTATAAAATAGTTGTTACCAACAACTATCTTGTTACCAACTACTAAAAATCACTATAGTTGTATCTATTCTAGGAATGCTTATAGTCATCAATAGTGCTACTCTAGATTTCCTACATAAAATGTTGCATGGATTTCTCAAGCTAAACTCCTACAATACAAAGGGCAAAACAGTTGATCAACACTTATGTAAGATGCATATTTACTCGATATGTAAATATCTTTCTCCATATTTCATGATATCTTTATATCTTTAAAGAAGAAGAGTCTATCCAAGCATTGGTAATCATTGAATCAGACCATAAGAATATCTGATTAAATTCTTTTTTCATTGCTTTCCGAAATTTAAATTAAGAAATTAAAAAAACACTATTGTATCTATTCTAGGAATGCTTATAGTCATCAATAGCACTACTCTAGATTTCCTTCATAAAAGTTTAACTTGGATATCACACAGATTTTTATAAAACATTTTAAATACATACTCCATAAGCTTTTTCAGAAGCATGCGAAAAATAAAAGAAATTCACTAAGTTACTTTGTCAGGCAGAACATATCTTTATATCTTGAAATTTAATAAAGAAGCTTGTCCTTTCTAAAATACATCTGTTTTTTACATTCTAATTCTAGTAGTTTCTAATTTTAGTTCATTTTCATTCACAAGAAAATGGACTGTAATAAGATTTTTGCTGGAGCTTTTTTAGGATAGTTGAATAACCTTGAAAGTGTCACGTAAAACTGAGCACTTTGCCTTATTAACTATAACAACACGTTCTTACATTAAAGTTAAAATTTTCTGCAATTATATTCCAGAAGAAAGTGTTTTATTTCCTGGCTTTTCGTTAGAACTATCCATAAGATGTTTATTATCTTTTTAACATACTTGCTGAAATCTAATATCATTTGAAGATTATTTATGCGATTTTGATTGACAAAATTAAAACTTGTGCTTGATGCTTCAGTTCAAATGCATATTCTATATCACCAGAACAAGTAATTAGGTTATCCATGTATGCACTATACATCCTAATATGAGATAATCGAAGATACTTTCATGCCAATGTCTAAAGCCAAATGTTTTAGAGTTCGAGTAACTACATATACATTGGATTCTGTCCCATCTTTGGGGATTTTTAATCAAAAAACCTTTACTGTGTCCTTAAATTGTCTTTTTAAGGAACTTTTAAAAACTTTGTATTTACTAGATTTTAGAGATACACCTTTTAATTCGTCACCACAGAAGCTTTTGTATATTCACTTCAAAACATAGAAAGCAGCATATTCAAATGTTTTGAATTGGGCAATAATATGAAATATACATCTTCTTATAAAATCCCACTATTAAGAAGAGCATGATTTACAGGTAGGTCATAGTAGGGGTTGAAACATTAAATAGAACCCATAATTGAGTAGGGATTTTCTGCGGATGGTATACGCCATGATAAGGAAAATTAAAAGGTTCTTTTTATTAACAAATATAAAGTAAAATTCAATTAATATACAATTTTTGTCTAAACGATTTCATATATAATCAGTTTCTTAAAAGAGATTATTTTTGAACCACCTAATTCTCCATTTTTCATTTATAGGTAGCAACTCTAGGAAAGAAAAATCTTGCAGATGTCAAAATCACATGTAAAAAGGATAGGTAAGATTATTCAAATGATTAGCATTTAAGTGTATTTGAATCATACAGAAGAACCAGAAGGCATTTGAAGCACTGCAAGAAAGGAACATTGTGCTATGGATTTCTGATTTGAAAATTAGTTTATAAGTTTGGAGTTTTCTCAGAATACCATTTAATGTAAAAATGACTAAAAATTGATCTCTAGTAAATGTCGGAGTCAACAAAGAAGATCTTAAAGTCTATTGAGAGAATGAATTATCATTTTGCAATAATGTCATTATACTGTTAGAAATCCAAACATGCAATGGTAAATAGGGACTCAATACTCGTCCACGACTTACCACACTCTTAAAGGGAGTCATACTTTACAAGTCCTGCTGCCTAACGACATATTTCTGCTGGTCAGTATTTTAATTTATACGTATTATTGCTTTTGGGCTGGTTAGTTCTTTAGATTTATAGAACAATGAACAAAACCGGAAAAACTGCACAAAATAGCATTCTAGAAAGAATTTTAATAGGTATGGACCACATTCACATGCCATTGGATTGACACTGGAATAGTCTCACACACCAATATAGATAAATATGCAGTAAAAGTAAAAAAGCAAAATACGAAGTCATTCATAGTTCAACAATTCTTGCAATCAAATTCATCTTCCATCTTTCATTCTAATTGATATTGGCTAATTCTAATTGGCTAATTGGTAATAATCTACCAATTAGCCACAGCATGCTCGGAGTCGAAACACTGTTTACATCCACGTCATGAAATATTAGTCAGGGAGTGAATTTGTTTTCAGCATGTACAGTATCTGAATATACACTATGACTGTGACTTGACTCTAAGTAGGGGACAACCGAACAACCTAAGGATTTTACAGAGCAGAAATATGTAGTGTAACAAAGGTATCATGATTCGAAAATTGTAAAAGAAAATTATAATAAAAAAATTTCTCAAATACATTTTTATCAGTACCTTATCATTTTAAACATAATAGAAATTTTGAAAAATATATTTTAAAAAATACTACACAATGATAACAAAAAAAGTTTAGAAAATGAAATTTCTTTGAAGCAAAAATTTGATTTGATTTGATCCTGAAAAACATTTATTCATTTACAAACTTTTTCTCTAATATTTGTGCTTTAAAATGCTAATTAATCAGAATATATAATATATGAAATTTATATCCAAATTTATAAGGAAATTAATGATTACGTACAACTCAGATTTAAGTAAAACTACTCAAAGTTCAATTCTATCTTACTTTAAAATATTCAAGCTGAGAATTTCATTAAATATACTTTTTAATGAATAAAATACATATCATTAAATACTAAGTATTCGTCAATTAGAAGTTGTTATAAATCTTTATTCAAAATGAAATAAGTATGTATTATAATTAGGGCAATCAATTATCTTTACAATTTTTAATAATTGAAACGTATTTACTGAAACATGGAAAAATGTGAAAATGAGGTTTACTTTTCGAAGATTAATTAGCCAAACTTTTTTTATTAATACACGCTAATCGAAATAAATTAATTGCTGTCAAGTGACGAAATAAAACAAAGACTTTGTGTTTGATTTTATTTAAATTTAAGAAATGTATTTAGTCGACTAATTATTCCCATTAAGAAAATTTCCCAAACTTGAGTTATTAATTACCATACACGTGACAGGATTTTTTTTTCATATCATATAGTAATTAAGCTTTACAATGCCCCAAACTTTCCTTAAAAATATCGCTTTTGGCAAGAAAATTACCTTTAAATAGTATTATCACACTCATCAAACTTTTATAAAAGCAAGATTTAAGGAAATTATCAAATTACATAATTTTTCTATTATGAATTAAATTATAATTCCCATTAATGTAAATTATAGAAATCATTAAATAATTACAATTAATAAAGTGTATTGTATTATATTGATAAATGCATATATGCATACATTAATA